>JAOTRH010466277.1:0-17640 GCA_034768845.1 Heliamphora exappendiculata | reverse complement strand
ATGCTCCTGAAAGTTCACAGTTCCTGCGGAAGATGTGAACACCAGCCTCTTCACTGTTTTTGCCTTGGTGCATGATCTTATGATGCTTAATACTCCCTCGATCGTCGGCTTTATTACTTCATTCTAATAAATATACATACATGAAAAAAAAAAAAAAAAACACCACAAATGGAAGTTTTAGGTAAAATGTAAGAGTTTTGCTTCTTCGTATCGAAATGGGGTGTCTAGAAAAAAAAAATTAAAAAATTAATTTATGAAGTTTTTGAACGAAACAAACAAGGTAAGTCTTAATTTTGGAATAGTTGCTTATTTTTTTATTTAATTTAGCTTATTTTTGTCATTGGTAAGGTTTGTATTATTTTGTCCAATTTTTATACTTTGTAAAATCCTCCCATCAAAATGAGTAGAAAAAGTAAAAGAAAAAAAACTAGTCCAAATATGAAAAAATACACAAAGCACAAAACACAAAACTAAGCCTCCTTTTTTTTTTTTTGCTTATTTTCCTTTTTTATTGAATTTTTTCATCTTTTGGTGAAAAAAAATACTATTCTGACTATTAGACGATCCAAAAAGCAAGAATTTTTTATCAACATATGGAAAAAATTCTTTAAAAAAAACAAAAATAAGAAAAACTTTTTTTTATACCAAAAGTAGTAAAAAGCTTTGTTTACCAATCAAGTTCCAAAACTGTCGTTTCAAAGAAAGGAAAGGAACTCTATATATTTAAGTTAATGAAAACTAACATTTCAATTTTTCCTTATATAAACCATTTGGGGTCTGGATCCACCGTATATAAAATACCATGTTCAACATCCTCACTCCAACCTCTGTCAATTGTACCATGTGACACAAATGCACGTTGTGCAACTTAAAACAGACATCAGAATGAAGAGGCAGAATATTTATAGGACAGTGGATCCGGAGAATCCCATGCTGAGAAATTTTTATTGCCATGTTTGGGCTAAATGTTGCGAATTTTATTTTTTTTATTTTTTAAAATTTTTTTATATTTTGATTAAAGTTTTTATTTTTCCGAATTATCTCGAAGAGATGAATCCAAAAAATAACAAATTTTAATCAAAAGATGAAAAAAACCACTAAAGACGAATATAAAAAATATAAAATTTGATTTATTGACTTATTTTGACTTATTTATGTCTTTTCTGAAATTTTTTTATATTTTGATTAAAAAAATTTACTTTTTCAGCTCGTTTCAATAAGAAGAATTAAAAAATATAATAGTTTGATTAAATAATAAAAAAGTTTATTAAAAATGAAAAATAAGCAATTATCCCAAACTGGGTATCATTTTATTTTTATTTTTATTTTCATTCCTTTCGTTTTCCTAAGAAGGTGCATAAGTTTCTATTTATCTTTTTTTTTTAAACTTGTAATAGGAAATTGGTAAGAGACCGGTCAGAAATTACTATTGGAGAGCAAGCACAATAGTTTAGACTAATCAAAGTGAAAGGTGGTAGATGTGGTGGCTAGCTCAGTGACTTGAGCTGCCTTGCCCCATATCTATTATCCAAGTTCAACCCATGGGACCCGTTCCACACTTACCTAGCCAAAAAAAATAAAAAGTGAAAGGTGGTGTTGAGTATTTCCAATTTTGCCACTGAAATTGGCATGGGTCATGTGCCATTTATGTTCGGTGCTGCTCAATTTATTGCCATACCTCAGGGGTCCTTGGACTCAAAGTCCATGGGTGTGGCCACATGAAACACTCCAGAGCAACCTTCAATGGCTTCATCGAAGCTCCCCTCTACTGGGAGATCTGCCTTCCACAGTGTCAAGTTTGTATCCGCTTTCGGCAATTCCAGAAGATGCTTCACCTTCTTCACATTTCCTGCACCACCACGGCCACCATCACCACGACAATTTAAATCTATGTATTAGTATTTTATTGTGTGTGGAGGGTGGCATCTAATGAAAACTAAAACAGTGTCACGTTCACCTGGATCGCGAACCGTTGCATGAACAGTATAGCCCTGCTCAAGAAGTCTCATGACGAGCCACGAGCCGATGAAACCGGCAGCTCCGGTGACGCATACGGTGGCTGGAGAAGCTGTGTCATTCATGGTTGAGTTGTGAAAAAGATGGGATTATATCGATTCCTGACAAATAATTATGAGGTTTAAGGAAGGAAATGGTATTGGTGAAGAGATTTTATACCTTTTTTGGCTTATTGAGATTGGGACATAATTATTTATGAGAAGGGTTGGGGAGGGGTATCAAAGTTTCTAATACATTGATTTTATGTTGCTGATTTGCACGTGCTCACCACAAACCACCCCACCCGCAAAACTTGGTGGAAGAATGGTAGGAGGGAGTGCGTCAGTCTCAGCTGCCTCCACCACATTTGTGGGTGAATAAATATTAAGGGTGTTCACGGGTGAATTTGGTTCGATTTTAAGTTAAATTAAAAATTAAATTACTCTGAACGATTTTAAAAGTTTAAGAATTGAAATCGAATCGTATGTATTATGAAACCAAATCGAGCCAATAAATAATGGTTCGGTTCTGGTTTGAAACCAAGGTTTTAAGGGTAAGTATTTATTATTTATTTTATGTTAAAAAATTATATATTTATTTGTTTTATTTTTCTATTAAATTTTTATTTTTTTATTTATATTATTTTACTTTATATTTTATTTTATTATTTGTTTCATATTCGTACAAAGAGATATTCTCATTTTTATAAATTATGAATTATATTTTGTTACTTTTTTTTTATCAATCATCAATAGTTTATGAATTATATAATATTACAATATTATGAGAAAAAAAAAATTAAATAAGATGAAATAAAAAAAACATTTAAAATAAAATAAATAGTATTTTTAATTTTTTTTATATATATAATATTTAATACAAATATTACTAATAAGTGACGGACCAGTTCGGTTCCATACGACTTTTTAAAACTTAATCTAAGAATCGAATCATGAAAAACGGTTTCTAATTATTTAAAACCGTAACCTAACCGTACACACAAAAAAAACAAATCAAATCATACAATTTGGATTAATTTGGACCGATTTAATAGTTTCAACAGTTCTTTAAACACCTCTAATAAATATATAAATACATATATTTATATAGGACAATTATGAAAAAATAAACTCTTAAAACTATTGACTCAATATCCATTAAAATACTTGGACTTTTAATTTATCTATTGGGTAGTTAAATAATTGGATTTTGATCAATAATACCTTCACATCAAACGCAGTAAAAAAAAATGGATAACATTAGCTGAAGTGACAATTGAGAACAAAACCCATCAGTCTGTGGGGCGAACAACACCCTCTAAGTAATAGGGTTGATGGTACTGCTCAGATTATAGCCAATGTTTGTTTTCCCATATTAACTAATTTTGTTCACTTATAAGTGGAATGGTAGATGGTGGATGGTACTGGCAAATTTTGTTCGCCTATAAGTGAAAGAGTGGATGGTACTGCTAGATTGTGGCGAATGTTTGTTTTGCCATGTCAACTAATTTTGTTCAATTTTGACAACTTTGAACGTCATAGTATTAATTCGTTGAAATTGAATTATTTAAGTACTAAATTGATAAAATTGGAAGTCCCAGGGGTTTAAGTCATTTTTTTTTTTGGTATTTGCCCATGTTTCTAAACTTAGTAGAACCTTATTTTTCAATTAAAGAAAAAAATTAAAAGCTCGAAAAGGATGTTTCCCAGACATATATGCCCACAGCCGGTATTTTTTTCTAGCAGTAATACTATAAAATTTTAAACATTATTAAGAACTTTTTCAAAATTAAAAATTAATGATTTAAATTCGCTTCTAGTATAGCTCACAGAATACACAGTTGAATGCGAATCAATCTTTTTCCGTTCGGTATTAAATTATTGACAATTTTTTTTAGTAAACACCCTTTTTGTTTTTCAAGCAAACCCAACTAGAATGTAATCAATAGTTAAATTTGGGAAAATTCTAAATTCACACCTTTTTAGTTAGAACGCTCTGCATTAAATACTTGTACACCATACAAAAATATTTATAACAATGAATATTCTAAATTAATAAGCACTAGCATTTTAACCCGTGTTATGTGCAGATTAAATTAAATATATTTTAATAATGTATTTAATATTTGAATTTAATTGAGTTGTTAAAAAAAGTGAGATACGTAAATTATATATGTGGATAAAATAACAAGCACTTTTAAATATAAAATTTAATAATACATTATTTTCATATTTATTTGAATAACAAATTTAATAAATTATTTAATTTGTATGTAAGAACATTAATTAAGAGAATCACAAAATTATTTTAATTTTACTTTAACTTTGTATTTTTTTTCTTTTAGATGAACATAATATAATATTCATCTTCTTTTAAATTGTTTATCCTAAATTTATTTTATAATTTCTAGTGTATATAGACTAATAACATAATTATTGTGTTAGAAAATTCATAGAAAGTAAGTCTAAATTTACCTATTTAATAATTATTGTTTATAATTAATATTCAACTAATTAAATATAAAAGAAATAAAATATATCTTAGAATTATGTAGTTTGCATTTTGCATTTAGTTTTAGTATTATCTAAAATTATTTATGGTATTTATGATAATTAAACCACTAAAAAAACAATTACTTTTTTTTATTTTTTACTATTTTCTATGATTATCCAAATTAAAATGTACTTTGCTTGGTTTTATTTTTAGTTTTTTATACCATTAAATTAGTTCATCTTATGGTTAATATATAAACATTCACATAATATAATCTTACATCCTTTGTTCTTACTAACAAATTTTAATGTTGTAAATTACGCAACGCAAATCTCAACAATGCATATTATGATAAAAAAAAATTAAAAAATTAAGAAAATAAAGTTAGAAAATGAGAAAATTCTTACTAATTTCTTAAAGCCTATATATATATAGTTTAAAAAATCAATAATTGATAATTAATTATGTTATTTCATCTAAGTATAGATTAAATAGTAGAACGGTGTTAAAAAAAAATGAAAATAAAAATGTACGAAGATTCACAAACATTGTTTCAAATATATTTAATCTTGTTATAATTTAATATTCTTTTACCACTAAAATTTATATTTGACTTTACAAAAATTAGAGATGATAGATGTAGCTTGACTTTTTATAATGTTTATATTTAATTTTTTTATATATAATATTAATTATAGACATAAATTATAAATTTGAATGACATTACTATATTAGTTAGAGAGTAAATAATTAAGGCAGGAACTAATGATTTGTTGTCATGTATATTTTTATATTTTATAAATTAAAAATTTATAAAATTTGAATTAGGAATTTAAGTGTTAAAGATCTAACAACATTTTATTATAATATATGGTATAAAAATATAAATGTACATATTTAGAATTTTCCTTGCATTAGCAACTCTCATCAATTACCCCCGTAAATAAATCCACTAAATTTATGATAAGTGAGGAATGTTTTAACTTTTAACATGCCAACTAATTTGGAGTCAAACTTGGAATCGTTGTTCGAGACGTGATTAGTTTGAAAAGTTGTTTTTATCTCACCACCTTCGCGAGATGTTTTACTTGGAATAATAATAGTTACATGTTATTGGGATTTAATTATTAAATTTTTAAGGCAAATGAAAGCATGTTTAGTCTATATTTGGACTAAATTTTTTTGTTTAAAAATATCCAAAAAGACCTATTTGTTTGACTTCAGAATGCTTTTTTCTATATATTTTTACATTTATTTTTTTACAAAAAAAATTAAAAAGCCAAAAAACTTACAAAAAATACTAGTCCAAACATAGGCTAATATACAAAATATATATATATATATATATATATATATAAGAATTTATGTGGTTTGACACAATCTGCCTGCGTTCACATGTGTAAGAAATAATTTACTATAATCATATAGTATATAATTATGAGACAAAAAATAACTCAAAATTTAACACATATAACTTAAGCCTTGAAATAAATTTAATTTTTTCACTCAATGATTATCCCGGTATCCTTGGTATTTTGTTGTCTCTCCTTACATTTCTGTTCTTTTGATTCAACTCCCAATAAATAGTGTCAGAATGACAATTAATAATTCAAAATTGTGGTTCTTATATATATTTAATAATATTTTTTTTTGCTAGACAAAAGAGAAAAGTAAAACGACTGATGATGTGTCGAGACAAATTTTGGTGAACGACGTGGAGAAAAAAGTAGTTCCAAGATCCAAATCATTTGGAAAGTGCATGGTGTAAATTGGGAAACTTTTTGTGCACAAATTGGACTCCTGATTTTTTGGTGTGATTTTGTGTGACTACTAAATTTGGGATTGACGGTTTATAATTATTTTGTTATATTAAATTGTATATAGTAAAATAATTTAAAAAGTCAGCAATGCAAATTCATTAATATGTTCAGAATTTTTAAATTCTGCACTGTTTAATTAAATTTGACAGATTAGCATAGATTGAGATTAATCAACGAGATCAAAGATGATTAGGAGCGATCAAATTTGATCGCAGGTGATCAAAGGTGATTTGGAACAATTTCGTTCAATCAATAGCAAAACATCAGTCTTTGATCTTGATCATATGTCGGAGATTGATAATGATGAGGTGGCCAAGCTGTGAGCATGTCTCACTTACACCGGTAATTACGACAGTTACTTCAATGACAATGGCATTCTCCAACCTTCTCGCCGCCCCAGTACCAAATCCACGTACATGTCTTGAATCCATTTCTTCTTTAATGACATTCAACTGAAGAATGTATAAAAAGATCTGGTGGAGTTCCTTAGTGAAGAAGAAATGGATCTGGCCAAGCTGCAAGCAGAGGACCCAACCTCGCTGTATCAAATCGCTGCCCCAGTACCAAATCGCTCTCACGGGTTTGCCTCCTCTGCTTGTATCTGATGCTGAGGATGGGTATACTACTCCCATGTCCCCTCCTGCCAACTTGGACTCTCTGTTGAATTTTTAACTATCCAAGGAAAAAGAATCTTGTATTAATGCCACTTCAATAAAATAAACAGGTATTGAAGAGATTCACTCAAAGGACGATGACCTTGGCTTTCCTAGTGTTATTTCAGGGGATGAGGGGTGCTCATGCCGAAGTGCATGCCATCTTGATGCCTAAGTAAGATCCCATAGCTGATCTTTGTCCCCCGAGGAAACTCCAGTCTCTTCCTCAGGCACCGTGTTAGTTTAGAGGATGCGACAACTTTGGAGACTGTTCGAGCTTGTCATCTAAGCATTTTTAACAACTTTGGCCTCCAAGCCCCTATTCTGCCTGGCCTAAATCTTCATGTATTGAGCTCCCTAATCTAGTAGTTATCTGACTCCACTATGAGTGAGCTGGATCAAGCCACTTTGGACTATGCTCTTCTCAACATTGATGATCTCAAGCTCGCCAAGCTCGATCTTTTCTGGCATCAGACCAGACAGTCTCTTTAATGTCACACTCTTAGGCTCTTACCTAGGCCAGAGGCAGCGAGGTCACTATGGACTTAGCTGTTCGTTAGGTCTCAGATCTAAAGACTGCTCTAGCTTAGGCAAAGTTAGGGCTCGTTCTTACACGACAGGAGTTTGAGAGCAGTCTGTCTCGAGTCATTTTCTTTTATCCCCAACTCCCCTTGGACATAAATGTAAATGACGAGCTTTTGACGAATTTTCTATAGGTATTTTTGATGTACACACTTTTTTATGAATGAAAAAGACAAGCTTGATAAGCTCTTTTTTATTTATTGCACCTTTATGTGTAATACTCTTTGATGAATTTGATATTAATTGGTCTGGTCCTAAAGCCATCACTAACCCTTGCTAACTTGTAGTACCCACTGGTATTTTCATGGATATCTTCAAAGGATCCTTCCAATTTAGGGGAGAGTTTAGGTACTAATTGTCTTTTCATGATGTGGTCGATAAACTTCCAGACTAGGTCACCTTCATTGAATTCTCATCTTTGTACTTTCTTGTTGTATGCCCGTGCCCTTGATTGTTGTATTTTCTTCAACTTTGTTTTGGCCATTTCCCTTCTTTCTTCAATTGCTTCTAAATCTGCTAGCCCGTGCTTTAGGTCCCATCCTATATCTAGAGCCATTCTAGCTGATGACACAGCAAGCTCTACCAGTAGTACTACTTTCGAGCCATAGACCAATGAGTAGAGTGATGCCAAGGTGGAAGTCCTTTATGTAGTGTGATAGGTCCATAGAGCTACTGGTTGGTGGTTCGGCCACACTTTTCTATTTTCTTCCATCATTTTGCTCAGTACCTTAATCCGAGTCTTGTTCGTTGCCTCGGCTTGTTTGTTTCTCATAATAATGCGTCAACTTATAATGCTTAATATGGTATGATTCGAGTAACTATTAGACCTGCTTGTTCACAAAAAGTGTCCTATTATCCTATAGAATCGCTCGTGGAATTCCAAATCTACATATGATGTGTTCTCTGATGAAGTTGGCTACTGCGTGAGGTATAGCCTCGACCTACTTAGTAAACACTTTAGTTGCTGCGATGATCCACTGATACCCCCTTATTTGGGGGTGTATTGAGCCAATAGGGTCCATGGCCCACGTGTGGAAGGGTCAAAGATTCTTTAGACTTTGTAGGTCGACAGATAATGCGTGAATTAGATCTCTATGCTTCTGGCAAGCCTAACATTTTCTCTCATGACTTTTCCCATTCACCTCCATTATTGACCAGTAATACCCCAAGTGTAGCAACTGCTCATAAAGTCGAGTTCCTCATTGGTGTTCTCCTCGATGGGCTTAGTCTAACAATTCGTCTACCTCCACGTACGGTATACAGCATAGTGGGTTTCCTTCTATGCTTCTTTAGAATAGTTATCCCTATTCAATAAAGAATCTTGTTGATTGCTTCTTGATCCGAGCTGTTGCTGTTGGGTTTGGTGGAAGTGCTCTTTCTTAGTGATAGTCTAAATACGGGGTTCTTTAGTCGGCTGTAATTTTGTTATGGGAGCATTCTTCTCGGATAGTCACTATTTAACACCGTGGGAATTCATCTATAGTTAAGCAGCATCTCATGACATTTTTTGCTAATAATATCTCTGTATCTAGATCCTCCTGTAAATGTTGACATTGGTTTGCCCGCATGTTTTCTTGGGAATGTGATGCAGCTTCCACCTTGTTTCCTTCTAATTTATGCATCTAGCTAACAATCTACCAACTGCATGGTAGTACAGTACTCCTTTGACCAGCACAAACCGGGCTAATTTGGTCACAGGTAGAGCTCACCGACTTCTTTGTAGCTGGCTGATAATTGAAGAGAGCCAATCCTCCATGGGTTAACTCAGGTATGTTCCAAGGAGAGTAGTCAGCTCGTTTTTCCTTCTTACTGTTATGGTCGTAGAGTAATCAGAGAGCTCTAGTTTTGCCCTAGGGTGGCAAGCACATCGGCCAGTCGGTTGGCAAACCTTAGGACATGCTTGAACTTAACTTCTTTGAATTTTTTGAGCAACTTTTGAACCATGGTTCTATATGCTACCAAGGCGGCTTCATTCAAGCCAAATTCGCATGTTAATTGTTTCCCCACCAGACTTGAATCCCCTTATATCTTCAGTCGCCTGACTCCCATTCTTTCTACAGCTAAAAGTCTCAAGATGACTGCCTCGTGCTTAGCTCCGTTGTTCGAGCATTTAAACTAGAGCATGTATGCCAGATTTATCCTCCTCCTTAATTCCTGGTGTTCTAAAACTACTCCTACCCCACCCGTGCCACCTGTTACAGCCCCATTAAGCTGTAAGACCCATTGCTCGTCCAAACCTTCAATAAACATTGTCTTACATACTTCTCCGATAGCTCCTCGGTAATTGGTTCAATGACTTGTTTAGGGAACTGTACCAGTAACTCGATTAATACCTGACACTTGATTGCCCTGGGTACTATGCATGTTATATCAAATTCAGCTAGGGCTAGCATCCATCTGGCTACCCATCTTGTTAGTACTGATTTGTTAAGAAAAAATCTAATTGCGTTGCATTTGGTTACTACCTCGATCTGGTGTGCTAAGAAGTAATGCCTCAGCTTCTACGCAATCTGCCTCTATTATGTGTCGATGTACTAGAAATCCCAGAAATGTTTTGGCTGTCATTCCAAATGTGCACTTCAGCGGATTCATCCTCATCTTAAATTCTTGCACCATTTGGACACTACCTCTAGATTGGCTAGATGATTCTGTCACTTCTTTGATTTCACCACCAAGTCATCAACATAATCTTCCATTATCTGGTGCAATATATCACGGAATACTACCACCATCGCCCGTTGATATGTTGTGTCAGCCTTCTTTAATCCGAATGGCATAATTGTGTAATAGAAATTTCTTACAGGTGTACGATAGGGGTGAAAATTTCTGACACAACACGTTAACACGACTCGAACTTTACTCAAAGTTAAAGAGTTAGGGTTGACTATTTTGGCATGAATTAAAAAGTGATAACATGACCCGATAACACGTTTAATAAATAGGTTGAGTTAGTGTTGAACCTGTGTAATCCAAAAATGACCCATCTAATATGTTTAATTTTCGTGTCAACCTAAAACACAACAAACAACATGAACACATACATTTCCCAAAGTCGTAATAAATCATGAAATCGTACAACATGCTTTTTAGCCACCCAAACACAGCTTAGACACAAGATTCAACGTTTAATGTATTTTAAAGCGGTAAAAAGGTATAAAACTCCACGTAGCACCCCTTGAAGATATGAAAGTCTAGGATCCTACCTCGGTGAGTTAAAACTCGAAGCCCTAAACCCCGGCAAGAAACCAAAGTCGCCATAACACAATTTCATTTGGATGAACGCGACGCCCACAGCAAGGAGATCAAGAATCGACTATTCGAATGCCAAAATACAAACCCGAACCAAGCCTAAAGCTAGAGATAAGGTAGAGATTTTCTGCGTTCTTGGTCGAAAGAGAGGAAGAAACTTGTAAAGGAAGATTTAGTCCAAAAGCCAAGGCAAAGGCTATTTTATAAAAATCTCATGCGCATTAGTCCGCTCGAGCGCACAGAGGTCCGCTCGAGTGGTCCCCCACCGACCCAACTCTATACCATAAGCCCGCTCGAGCAAACAGAGGACCGCTCGAGTGGTCCCCCACCGACCCAACTCTATACCATAAGCCCGCTCGAGCAAACAGAGGACCGCTCGAGCGGCCATTGCTGGGTATAAACCTGAACAAAGAAGCATGACCAAACCTTCTAAAAATAAAATGGAACCGATTTTCACAATTCTCTCCTCCATAAGGAATTTTAGCCCCGAAATTTGCTACCAAGTTACAAAGTAAACAACTCTAAATATCGAGCACGAACTTCAGACTTAAGCTCTCACGTCGCTTCCTCAACTACATGATAAAGCCACAGAACCTTGACATAAGCAATGGTCCTCCCTCTCAACACTTACTCCTACGTGTCCACAATTTTCACGGGTCGCTCCGCATAAGTAACATCCTCATCCACTCGTAACTCGGCCCAATCCAACACGTGATGGGTCAGGTTCGTACTTTCGAAGCATGAAAATATGAAATGTGTTGTGCACAGATGCTAACTGAAGAGGCAACGTCATATGGTATGCCACCTCCCCAATCCTTTCAAGGATCTCGAATGGCCCAATAAAACGAGGTGATAGCTTCCCGCTACGACCAAACCTTATCAAATCTCGGCGTGGCGAGATTTTCAGAAACACGTGATCCCCCACCTCAAACTCCAAAGGCCTTCTCCTCCAATTAGCGTAGTTCTTTTGACGACTCTGGGCCGTCATCAAACATTGGCGAATCTTCGAGATCTTCTATGTTGTTTCTTGTGCCAAGTCGGATGCCAAAACTGTTGCCTCTTCAACCTCGGTCTAACATACCGGGGATCTACACGGCCTACCATACAAAGCCTCAAAAGGCATCATCCTAATACTAGGCTGATAACTGTTGTTATACACAAACTCTGCCAACGGTAGGTGATCCTCCTAAGAACCCCAAAAATCAAGCACATAAGCTCGCAACATATCCTTCAAGTTCTGTATAGTGCACTTAGACTGATCGTCCATTTGAGGATGAAATGCAGAACTGAATCGCAGAACTGTCCCTAATGCTACCTGAAGACTCTGCTAAAAGCGTGAGGTAAATCGCGGGTCTCGGTCTGAAACAATAGATACAAGCACCCCATGTAACCGAATAATCTCATTAACGTATAGTCCACTCAACTTGTCCACGGAGTCCTTCACCTGAATAGGAAGAAAATGTGCAGACTTTGTCAATCTGTCAACCATAATCCAGGCAGTGTCGTGCCCTTTAGGCGATCTAAGAAGTCCTAATACAAAATTCATCGTGATATTCACCCACTTCCACTCTGATACAAACAACAACTAAAGCAATCCCGCTGGCCTCTAATGTTCCACCTTCACTTGCTTACAGGTGAGGCATCAAGCAACAAACTGAACCACATCCCTCTTCATTCCCTTCCACCAGAACTGACGGCGCAGATCGTGATACATCTTGGTACCTCCCGGATGTACTACAAGACGAAAATGAAGGAAATCATGTAGCACATCACTCCAGCACGATTTTGGTACAAACACTCTCCCAGCAAATCGTAAACTCTAATCCGAACTCACAGCCCATCCCGTAGTGTCTTTTCTGCTGACAACACGTTCCCGTAACATCCGAGCTTCTTGATCCGTCTGCTAGGCCTCCAAAACACGGGCAATCAATGTAGGCTGTGAAACCACTAAGAACATTGTGGCACTCATCTCCTTCTCTCTAAGACGCAAATCAAACTCGCTAATCTCCCTAAGCATGTCCCACTCTCGCATTGCAATAGAAGCTAGCACACCATGAGGTCTCCTACTAAGAGCGTCGGCCACAACATTAGCTTTCCTGAGATGATATGCAGGATAAAAACTATAGTCTTCCAAGAACTCCATCCACCGTCGCTGGCGTAGATTTAAATCCTTCTGAGAAAATAAATATTCTAAACTCTTGTGATTGGAGAAAGCCTCAAAATGCTCACCGTAAAGATAATACCGCCAGGTCTTCAAGGCAAAGACCATGGCTGCTAACTCCAAATTGTATGTTGGGTAATTCTGTTCATGAGTCTTCAACTGTCGAGATCCATAAGCTGTAATATTTCCCTTCTGCATCACGACACAACCTAAACCATCATATGAAGCAACACAATAGATTGTATAACCCAAACCTCGTTCTAGAATAATTAACACTAATGGAGTCATCAACCGCTTCTTTAGTTCTTGAAATGCTATTTCACAAGCCTCACTCCATGTGAACTTGACCCCCTTCCACGTAAGGCGAGTCATTGGCACGGCAAGGCTAGAAAAAGCATTCATGAATCGTCAGTAATAGCCAGCCAAACCTAAAAAACTACATATATCAAATACATTCTTCGGTCGTTCCTAATCCACCACTGCTTCAGTCTTCGAAGAATCCACAGACACTCTCTCGCCTAACACCACGTTCCTAAGAAATTTTACCTCAGACATTCCAAATTTACACTTCTCATATTTCGCGTATAATCGGTGCTCCCTCAGAAGCTATAAAGCAATACAAAGATGCTCTTCATGCTCTTCCAAGAACTCCATCAACCATTGCTGGCATAGATTTAAATCCTTCTGAGAAAACAAATATTTTAAACTCTTGTGATTGGAGAAAATCTCAAAATGCTCACCAGAAAAATAGTACCGCCAGGTCTTCAAGGAAAAGACCACGGCTGCTAACTCCAAATCGTGTGTCAGGTAATTTTGTTTATGAGTCTTCAACTGTCGAGATCCATAAGCTGCAACATTGCTCTTCTGCATCATGACACAACCTAAACCATCATGCAAAGCATCACAATAGATCGTATAATCCAAACCTCGTTCTTGAATAATTAACATCGGTGGAGTCGTCAACGTCTTCTTTAGTTCTTGAAATGCTATTTCACAAGCCTCACTCCATGTGAACTTGACCCCCTTCAACGTAAGGCGAGTCATTGGCACGGTAAGACTAGAAAAATCTTTAACGAATTGTCGGCAATAGCCAGCCAAACCTAGAAAACTACAAATCTCAAATACATTCTTCGGTCGTTCCTAATTCACCACTGCTTCAGTCTTCGAAGAATCCACAGACACTCCCTCGCCTAACACCACGTGCCCAAGAAACTTTACCTCGGACATCCAAAATTCACACTTCTCATATTTCTCGTATAATCGGTGCTACCTCAAAAACTATAAAGCAATACAGAGATGTTCTTCATGTGCCTCTCTCGAAGGTGAGTAGATAAGAATATCATCTACAAATGCAACCGCAAAACTATCCGGATATGGGTGGAATATGAGGTTCATCAAGTCCATGAACATCGTAGGAGCGTTCGTCAGGCCAAACGGCATATCCAAAAACTCATAGTGACCATAACGAGTCCGAAAACCAATCTTTGCTATGTCCTCGTCCTTGATTCTCAACTGGTGATACCCTAGCCTCAAGTCAATCTTCGAAAAACAACTTGAACCCTTTAGTTTATCAAACAAATCATCAATCCTCGGCATAGGATACTTATTTTTCACCGTTACTTGATTCAATTTTCTGTAGTCAATACACAACCTCAAGGATCCATCCTTTTATTTAGCAAATAAAGCTGGGGCTCCTCACGACAACGTACTCGGACATACAAACCCCTTATTAAGTAATTCCTGAAATTGTACCTTGAGCTCTCGTAACTCAACCGGTGCAAAACGATAAAATGACATTAAAATAAGAGCAGTTCCCAGAATGAGATTAATAGAAAACTCTACATTTTGACTCGAAGGTAACTCAAATAAATCGTCTAAAAAGATATCTAGATAGTCACAAACCACATGGGTAAAATCTCCTCGAACCCTAACCTCTTCATCCAACATAAGAGCAGAAAGGAGAAAATCCAAGTTTTCTCAGTTTCACATAACACCGGGCATGGACATTAAACCCTCGTCCCTATTGCCCACGAAACAAAAACAATCACCCTCAGGCATACAAATCGGTACCCTCCGTCGATCGCAATCGATATAGGCACGATAGGTGGTCAGCCAATCCATCCTAAGGATGACATCAAATACGGTCATGTCGAGAATGATAAAATCAAACTCTAAACAGCGGCCAGCGACCTCTAACTCACGTGACCTACAAACCCGTCTCAACATTGCGTTCCCACCGACAAGGATCTTTATGCATAATGCATTACCCAACATGTCTATCTCCAACCCCAAAGCAGATGCAAAAGCAAATAAAATAAAAAAATGTGATGCTCCCGTGTCAATAAGAACACTAGCCTATGATATGTATAATAAGAGAGTACCTCTGATCCCCGAGGTAGTAGCTTCATCATTAGGCACAACTGGTGCCTTGGAGGGGTTAGGATCAGCAAGGGCAAACACTCGATTCTATGGCGCTCTAACATATCCACCATAACCCGAGACTGTCGATTGTCGTACTAACTAGGCTGAGGTACCTCCGTCTGTCACCCTAGAAGTCTGAATTGTTAGCTGTTGCTATCGGTAAGTATGTCAACCCTTCACAGGCTGAACAACTGGTGCACCTGCTGTGCTCGGTACACTACCACCCTGAGGGAAGTTCCTACAAATGTGCCCAGGCTGGCCACACCCATAACAAACTGGTGGCTCCTTCCCCAACGACTAAACTGGAACTGGACCTTATGACTGCCTTGATTATGAGCAATCCATTGCACGATACCCTGGCTATCTGCACCGGAAGTAAATGAGCTCCCTCTGCTCTAGCCTCCCAGATGAAGCCACTGAAAGTGCAGGTACCGAGAACTACTTCCATGACCCAAATAGTTGAGAACTAGGCCCAAAGGGCTTCTGCCTCTTGTTAGAGCGCCGACCTGACTATGCCTCTGCTCCACCCTGTGGTGCCCTGACCTCCCTGGATCTACGATTTTTATTCAAAGTGTTCTCAATCACAGCTGCCGACTCTACCAACTTTGTAAAAACACGCAGCCTTAATCCCACCACTCGCTCTCTGTTCGCAAGCCTCAAACCCCTCTCAAACTTTCTCGAACGTAGCTCGTCATTAGCCACCAATTCCTGTACAAAGCGAGATAAACTGGTAAATCTGGCTTTGTACCGTACGATACTCATCGTCCCCTGAGTGAGAATAAAACTCTTCCTTGTATATATCTATTGAGGACGCGAGAAAATATTTCTCTAAAAATACCCTTGTAAAAGTTGCCCAGGTGCCCTTCACAGTATTCTTAGAATATTTCCACCACTCATGGGCGTCACCTCTCAGCTGGAATGCGGTAAAAGTAACCCTCAAATCTTCCTCAACTATCTGCAGTGTATCCAGAATTCGGGTCACAAGTTTCAACTATTCTTTAGCTACCGTGGGATCGGGATCGCCAGCGAAGGTAGGAACGTCAAGACGTCGAAATTCTCACATCGCAACAGTCGCCCTCGGCTCAAGTACTCTCTCTCTCTCTCTCTCTCTCCCCCTAGTAGCCTCAGCTAGCTTGTGAATGAAGCTTATCATCTCACACAGCAACTCTACCCCATTTATCGGTCCCTAAAGAGCATTTTCATACCCAATATCAAATATTAGCACATCTCCTTAGCCCAAACCACGGCCACGGCCTCGACCACGGCCTCGTCCTCTCCACGCAGACATAACTTCTATATGAAAGAAATATAGGACATATTAACATAAGATTCAACTCATCATGCTGTTACAACATCGGCTACATAACCATGCTAACACTTAGCCATAAATGACTATGTAAACACATCTCACATGCCAAGGAGAACCGACAAGAGTGACGCTTCAATTTGGGTAACCCACTTAGATTCCTTTCTAGAAAACAGGTCGGCCAAATGCATTTCTAACTTGGCTTTCCACTTTGTTAATCTAAATGCCCAAAGGCAAGACCAGTTAATCCTATAGTTCATCGCCCATGCTCACCTATATGCGACATATTATCATACTCATGTTATCAAAATATCTAAACACATACAATCAAGCACACACAACCATCCTTACAATCTGATACAATCTCTTTTCACTACTCTTAGGTATTCGAACCCAGAACTTTGATACCAAGTTGTAACGCCCCGATACCCAACGATTAAAACTCCACAGAAAATAAAATGAAAATGGGATTTTTTTTTTTTAAATAATTAACAAAATATTCCATTTCTAGCCCAAAAAGGGTAACTCCAAACTTCCCCAACCAAAACCTTTCTTTAAAACAAAACCCAACTTTTTCGCACCGGGACTGTCCACTCAAGCGGTGAGGCACCTAAGAGATTTTTAAGCCAAAAATAAAAAAATCTTCCTAAGCCTCGTAACACATCCGAAAATCGTAGTTTGCAACTGTTGGAGGCAATACTATCTAGATCATTATTTTTGTAAATAAATTTTGATAAAAAAATAACTAGACGGGCAAACGCCGAAACAGGCTCCAGATAAAACTTTTGACGTTGAAGGATCAAAATAAAATTCGTGCAACCAAAGTTAATTTAGAAGAATACCTTTTGTCGATCTAATCTTCAAATACGACTTGATTCCGAGTTGAAACTCCAGTTAGATCTTCTACTGTATTCCCTTACGCGATCCTCGAACGTAGTATGGGCTACGATCCTCCGAGAA
>JAOTRH010466266.1:0-27658 GCA_034768845.1 Heliamphora exappendiculata | reverse complement strand
ATGGCCAATTCAATTGTAATTGAATCTGCTATTGAAATCTGGATTTCAATGGCCAATGAAATTCACAGATTCCAACACATTCAAATTAAAGAAAGAACGGAGGAGTCAATTGAACTTGTCTTGATTGTGTGTACAATTTCATTTGATGATCGATTTTCTGATGGAGTTCTTCTTTTAGTTACTTTCGCTCCCTGTATCTGGTGCTTAATTGTTGTTCCGCCACTTGTTTGCTGTTGGGAATTATGGCGGTTGGGCCATGGAGATCAACATTCACATCCACATATCTTTAATTTGAACCCCAAAACGGTTAGAGGAGGTTTTGAAAATCATAATGAGGTGCCAGTTTATAGACTGTTAATTTAGGATTTTGTTGATATGTGTGGAGTGGATCCATCATCCAAATCCTGACTCCAAATGATAGAAGATTTTATTATAAGCGGTCATAATATTTGCATTAGACAATTTTCTTGTTGAATTTGTTATGTAATGGTTGCTGCATGAATGTTTCTTAACTTATAGGATTGTTGTTGAAGCCTTTAGTTTCTAGCTCGTTCTTTTCATTGGAATGCATTTGGACATAGGCTCCTTTTTTCATCAACTCTCCAAGAGCTAGAAATATCATATTGGCTTTCTTGAAAATCTTGTATTTGCTTATTTTATTAGCCATTACTTTTGGAGCATGAGAGTGGTAGTTCCAATAAATTTGCTATTCGTTTTTCTTATTTTTACCACTGATGCATGCAATGTATTGTTTTCTTAATAGATGATATGTTGAATTTTCTTAGCTCCTTGTTATGTGTTTCTTTGTGAATAAATTCTTAACTGGACATTTTCTTTGCTTGCTTATTTGCCTACATTAATGCAATTATTTTTAGAACGATAAATGGGGACTTCAGAGTTTGAATTCCTCGGGTTTGGCTTTCTTGTCTGGAATTGTGTTAACAATTATTTTATTCTTGGACTCAGAGAAGGTTTGGGTATGGGGAACAAAGATGGAAAGAGAAGCCAAGTTCCTCTGGGATGTCTCAGGGCAGGGAAAGTTTGTCAACAGCAGCTGTTGACGCTGTCAACAACGGATTTAGTGCACTGAGTATTGCTGAAAACCGTGGGCAAACCTGTATTGCAATTCCATCCACACAATTTGGTACAGTTGGATTACGAAACCATGTTCCTGTGGAAGGTCAGCAAGCTGTCTGGAAACCCAAATCTTATGGAGCAGTGAGTGGTGCCACAGCGGTAGAAGTTGAAAAAGCCTCGGCTGATCAAACAACTGCAACTGAAAAAAACAGTGCTGGCTTGAGTAAGTTGTTTAAGAGTAATCTATTGGAGAACTTCACCGTGGACAACTCCACATACTCCTGTGGCCAAGTAAGAGCTACCTTTTATCCCAAATTTGAAAATGAGAAGTCCGACCAAGAGGTAAGTTGTTTCCGTTATATTCTTTTCTAGTTATGTGGAACTAATGAGATTTGTTTTTATTGAGAATAAAGCATTAAAATATTTGAATCTTAAAAAATTTACCTTTAAGAAAGCAATAAAGATGCTTTACTTGCTTATGGTATTTCAAAGTTACCTTGTATATTATTTGTTAACAAGGATCACAATTTCTTTTTGGTGTGCTGTTTTGATTAGCATGGAAATAGATTTCGAAACATTTCGGAAATGTTTCGAAAATGTTCCGAGAGCATTTCAAACATGATAAAATTAGAAATGTTTAGAAACATATGGTGAAATCTATGTATTAAAGACAATTAATTGATTAATTAAACATATCGAGATTATATAATTAGTCACGTGAAAGAATAACTATAAAACCAAAAAATCAATGTTTCCATTATTTACTTTTTATGCATAATCAAATACTTAATTTTATTAAATACAAGTGTAAGTGATTTCTAAAAAGGTGTCCGATTCCAATAAAATAAGGAGTAAAGTTTACTAAGACAGTAAGAATACGAGCAATATTATTTTTAATAAAGTAGAATACAATCATTTATAGTTTTCTAAAAGAACTATAAAATATTTTTAAAAAGTTTAAATTCTTTACAATAAAACATTTTTAGATATGTTGCACAATGCTTTGTGTGTTTCAAAAAAAAGTCAGAATCTCGTTATTCCACTAGTGTTTCGTTTCGGTCACTAAGGAAACGGAAATGTTTGGGCTGTTTTGATGGAATCAAATGGAAAATTTGTTCTTTGTATCATTGGAAATTCATCGATACTGGCAACCTCTATAATGCTAAAATCTGCTCTGTTCTGTTGCCTCATTTTGTCCAAGAAACTTCATAATGACGTGGATTTTGTTGCGTATTTCATTGTCAAAATATAACTAATTTGTTCGCAATCAAAACCACTTTCTAACTGGCATCTTTGAGAAACTTCCAAATCATATAAATTTTAAGATTTCTTTCACAGAATCACAGTATGCGTTAAAAGCATTAAACCAATATGTGTATATTTTAAGAGCAACATAATGAAGATTAATATTAGCTCTTGGTTCTTGGGTACTGTTTGACAATGGGCCAGCAGAAGGTTATATCTTGGAGGGATAATATTCTTGAACTAGTTTGCATGCTAAGCTGGTAAATTATCTCCTGGCCACTCCAGTTATTCTTATTATCCAACAATTAAAACTTGAGGCATGTGCTAACCTTGTTATTCTTTGTCCATTTACCAATGTGCAATCTTTTTCTTGGTTTGGCTGGGTGCTTTGACTACGTTTTTTATTGTATCTATGCAACTATAAGCTACTAAACCAGAATGAATGGAATATTTGTGGTTTCCATCCCCTCCTCTCTTAAGAAGGGAAAACTAGATTTTACACGAGTTGAGATAAGAAGTGCACAAGGCATTGCACACTTTGTATCAAAAATGTAAACGGATGCTTTGAATCCTTCTAGTATAAAAATAAAAGTTATCCATGAACAATCATAAAAAAAATAAGTGTTAATCACAAAAATGTATAGTTTTTTTGTTCAGTCCGGCAAATTAGTTTATTTTCACATTTACAAGTATATTCACGTTCTGCCTTATCCTGCTGATTGTTGGTAGAGAGAAACATTTTCTAATTACATAATTGCTGTTTGTTGTTGGATGATGATGTCATTTGTTTCTTTTTAATTTTACATCTGAATTTTACACACGGCATCAATTATTGCTTCCTTTGTTTTGTTTGTTCCAGATTAGGACGAGGATGATAGAGATGGTGTCCAAAGGCCTGGCAACCTTGGAGGTTTGGTGATATGCAATCCTTAATTTACTACGTTTTAATGATGCAATCGCAGCAATCCTCACTCTGTTTTTCTATGGGGGAAAGTACCTCTTACTTTTTGATTAAATTTATCTTTTTGTCGAGTAGTTAACTGTACTCGTTGATATTTACCATGGAGAACCTGTTATTCTTCTTCATTTTCCTTTAAATCTGTTCTTGTGGTTCATTGTTTATGCTACATATTCCAATGAGCCATTGCTGCGTAGATGTTTTGATTGCTTCATTCTTCCCCCCAAAATTGGGGATATCACTTCTTGCAGGTTTCTCTTAAACATTCAGGATCTCTTTTTATGTACGCTGGTCATGAGGGTGGAGCATATGCCAAAAATAGCTATGGGAATATGTAAGCTTAAGATTTGTGATCCTTGCCTCATTCCTTTCCTTTTCACTATCCAACTTTTTTATCTGAGCTTGCTTCCACGTTAAAGTAGTTGACTATTGCTAAAAGTGCACAATTGGATGAACCCCGTTCCGGGGGGGGGGAGGGTGTTGAATATGCCGTTTAAGATAAAAAAAGGTGCTATTAATGAGCAGAATTCAACAACTTGAATAAATAAACTCCATGAACTCTATTAAATGAAGCAAATTATAGAAACCAAGCACCAAGGGAGAGACATTAATGTGGAAACCCTCGAGCGAGTAGTGAGTTGCTCGACCGACTCCCTTGTTTTTCTTACTCTTAGCCTTTGTTCCTCCTATTTTGATTTCCATACCAAAGTGCAATGTCTTTAATCAGAGTGTCCAAGCACCAAGGGAGAGACATTACTCTGGAAACCCTCGAGCGAGTAGTGAGTTGCTCGAGCGACTCCCTTGTTTTTCTTAACTCATAGCCTTTGTTCCTTGTATTTTGATTTCCAAACCAATGTGCAATGCCTTTACATCATAGTGCACACTCTATAAAGCAACACCTCAAAACAAATTACAGAAAAACTCAAACTTTCCTCCTTCATTCTAAGATACAAAAAACTCACAAACATGATCAAATGCCTATAACTTCTATGATTCAATTGACTTTTGTCTAGAGAAATGCCAACTAGATGGTTAGCAACTTCTTTTATCTTTTTTAAGCAACAAGGTGCGTTTAAATTACCATAGGGAAATGCTTTGTACATGAATCTGCGCACTCGTTTGTTGTTATTTTGATTGGCTTTTATTCTCCACCCACTTCTTGATACATATATCTCTCAGGTGTTATATGTGAGCATGTAATGCAAGTAAAAAGCTAAGATAGTAATACGAGGTTAAGGACAATTTCGCTGGTTTATATTGGTACTAGATTTAATTTTAGTTGGTGACATGGCATAATTGGACTGGCTACAATTTTGGCATAAGGTATAGGCAACGAGTGGGAGGGAGCTTTGATTTGAGCATTGCACAATGTAAAAAATGGCTATAATGCTTCATCGAAATGTGTTTTACATGAATAATTTGACAAATGATACTTTGTTTATGGGATATTTATATTTTAAAATAGTACATTCTAATAATGTAATCTATAGAATCTATGCTCATCGTACCACAATTTAGGCATGTGGAGTACCTCTTTCCCATTTCTTATACCGGATGATTCATGATCCAAGTAACATAGGTTCACACATGTGCAACTATATGAAAATTAGGGCAATCAAATTGCATAGCATTGATTAGTATTCAATAGCTACATGTATTTGTGCTAGATACTCGACACACGAATAAGAATGGAGATTTGTATTTATCAAAAAAAGAGTACGAGATTTGTATTCGATACATACAGTTGGACATGTGTCCGACGAGAATGTATACGTAGTTTAGTTTAGTGTATAACTACATATAAGACTTCTTAGTTTTGCATTAAATACTATAGCTCGTAAACACTTTTTACCGGAAGAAAATTTTAAAAATATGTTCTAGCACCCAATGCTCCTTACATGAGTCCATGTAAGATAGATCGATGGAGAGCTATGTATGGTTGAGGGTGATTGCTGGGAAAAACTTTGGGTAAATATTTGAGGGAGTATTCTAACCCAATGTAGATATGTATTATATGGACTATGATGGTTTTCAGGTTTTTCCTATTGTGTTGTTTCTGTATTTGTTTCCATAAATTATTTTGTGGATTTGAATTTTAGCTTTATTATTTGGATTTGAATTATAGCTTGTTGAATGTGATGCTTTTGGTGCAGATACACCGCCGTTGGCGTTTTTGTTCTTGGAAGGGTGTTTTGTGAAGCATGGGGAACTGAAGCCAGCAAAAAGCAAGCACAGTTCAATGACTTTCTTGAGGCATGTTTTCACATGAGTTTTATTTTTTTGACACATGAGATTCCTTGACATAATATGGAATAAAATTTCTCAAGAAACTTCTTGTCGTATAATGCCTTCTCTTTTTTCTTTTTAGTTCATTAAAACTTAGCTGATGTGAGGTTTTTGCACTTTCTTTTGTTTACAAATATACCATAATGAATTTTATTATTGCATAAAAAAATATTTGCATGATGATTGTTCTATGATGGGCAATTACTGAATTTGGATAGGGGTTTTTGAATTTAAGAAATGATTAGGATACATTTACAATGCTGGTCCGTCATTACATTGGACGTGTGATGGTCGCTACACACCATGGATTGCCCACTAGACACCGCTGGTTGTGTAAGATTATAGGGTTAATGAACCCAAATATCACTTTCGATCACCTAGGGTTTACACGTTGAGATGAGGAGGCACAACATGTTCTCACAACATGTTCTTGTGATTTTTTAATAAAAAACCCCTTACACTTGTTATATTCTTTCTTTTCTGTATTAAGGTTATTTTAGTCATTTTGTTTTATATTCATTTAATATAAATAGATGTCAGGGAGAGGGGACTAATTATGTTCTTAAACTCTAGTTTATTCTTCTCATTTTCTCTCTTCTCTTCTCTAAAACCCTAAAGTTACTACATTTGCACATTCACTTAGTATCAGAGCAAAGATTAACTTTAGAACAATTCTACATAGTCTGAAACGCACTAGGAGGTAAAAACGGTGTGTTGACGTCATCTGCCACACGATGACGTCAGCGTAACACCGGTTGTACGGAAAACTATGGTCGGCGACTCCATAACTGGATTCGTCTCATGTTCTGGTAACTCTGGAGAATTGTTGGAATGCCTTTGATGTCGATTGAAGTGGTTTTTGTGCCTTTGAATCTTCTCGCCCTTTTTCAGAAACCTTAGCCTCACATCTGTCGATCGCACCACTGTACATGTGTTTAATTCATCCAAATCTACTACATAGGTGCCGAAAACCCTAGATTTGGTCAGATTTGTGCTCGATTTGGTGTTTCGGTGGTACTCTTTGTGTTGCGCATCAGTCGGCGGTGACTTCCCTTTGCGATTTCAGTTCGCGCTTGCTGCTCTGGGTCGCGTCTTGTTGGTTTGTGCTTCGGTCCCTTCTTCTCGCGATTTTGATTCGTGATTTTGATATCTTCGAACTAGATCTGGTTTGTTGTTCTCTACTTGCATCTTTGGTTTCGTGTTTGTGGCCATTTAGCAGTGAGATTTCTGTTGGTTCTGTATTATTTAGCTTTTGGTATTCTTTGTTCACGGCTTCGGTTAGCGGCAACTTCGAATTTGGCTTCTCTGCATTATTGGTTCTTTTGCTTTGACTTCTCAGCATTATTTGGTCCTGCTGAGGCTTATATTATTTGGCTTCTCTCTTTGTTTGATTCTCAACATACTAAGGTGTGGAGTGAATCTGACTTCTCAACATTATTGATCCTCTATTTGCTGTTTATTAGTTCCCACTCTAGTTCATTGGTTTATTGGTTTGCTGTTTATTGATTCGCATCCGGTTGGGTGGTCATGGCTGAGACAAAGACCTTTGACCTCAAAGATGATGACTTGCCTCGCTGTGTTACCTCTAAGCATTTGAATAGACTGAATTATTTGGCTTGGGTTCATGCATTTAAAATTTTTTTAAAGGGAAGAAACGATTGAGCTATATTACTGATCTTCCCCCTCCAACCAACGATTCTAAACTTGTGGATTGAAAAAGTACAGACTCGATGGTTATGGGTTAGTTGTATCATAATTTGGAGCCTCATATTGTCACTACCATCGAGTTTTATGATACGTTGAAAAAGATTTGGGATTCTCTTGCTGGCTCCTTCTCCACCCAAAGTACTGTTTCCTTAGTCTATGAGTTGTATGAGCAAATTTTTACCACCAAGTAGTCTGGTAAGCCTTTAGCTGATTATTATAACAATCTGAAGATTTTGTGGGATCAACTGTTGCAACATTGTCCTCTTACTACAAACTTAGTGCAACTGAGCTGCCATTGGGAGGACTTTATGATGGCTTTTCTTCTTTCTGGTTTGGACTCTGACTTGCGGGGGTCCAAAGATCAGATCCTTGCTAGTGAGACTTTATCTACTGTTGCTAATGCATATTCTCGGCTCTTACAATAGTCCTTGGGTCACTCTTCTGCTGCAACACGATCTCCTCTTCCTATTTCAGAAGCTTCTGCTTTTGTCTCCACTGGTGGCTGTCGTAGTAACAATCATGGTGGTCGGTTTTCTCGGGGTGGCTCACGTGGTGCCGGTCGATTAGATAATCGGGGTGATCGGAAATGTGATCATTGTGGTGGTACTAATCATACAGCATCATATTGTTGGAAAAAATATGGTAAGCCCAATTCTGCTCATCATGTTACTGAAGGGACTCTCCAGTATTCTCCACCTATAGCATCCAGCAGTCCAGCTGCATCTTCATCTGGTTCTCATGACACACTCACCGCTCGGCTTAGTGAGTTAGTTCAGACTTTACGCATTGCTTATTCTTCCACCTCTATTGCTACTTTAGCACAATCAGGTACACTTGCATGTGCTACTATTTCTTCTCCCACTTGGCTCATAGATTCTGGTGCCACTTCTCATATGTCTGGTAATTCTTCTTTATTTTCTAATTTGACCCGCACTCACCATCATATTGTCTTAGTTGATGGCTCGTCTCATCTAGTTAATGAGTGGGGTGCCCTTCATCCTACTTCATCATTGTTTTTATCTTCAAGCCTTATTTTACCCGATTTTCATTTTAATTTTCTATATGTTAGTCAACTAACTAAAACCTTGAATTGTTCTATAACATTTTTTCCTTCTTCTTATGTGTTACAGGACCTCCAGACTCGGAAGATGATTGGTTCGGGGTATGAGAAAGATGGCCTCTACTACTTGGATATTGCACCACTGCCTTAGTCCCCTGTGTCCGCATTGAGTGCTTTTGTGTCTCCACTTCAGTGGCATCTTCGCCTTGGTCATCCCTTTTTGGGAAAATTGAAGTTAGCTATTTCGTTTTTGTCGTCTGTCTAGTTTAGAATGTGAAGCTTGTTCGGCAAGCATCACTGTAGTTCGTTTCCTCGTAGTAGTTATAGTCGTACGTTTGAGTCTTTTGATGTCGTCCACACGGACATTTGGGGTCCTTCCCGAACTCCTACTGCTAATGGATATTCGTATTTAGTTATTTTGTCTATGACTTTTTGCGTATGATTTGATTTTTTCTGATGAAAACTAGATCTGAGTTACCTTCTATTCTTACTAAGTTTTATAATGAGGTTTTTACATAGTTTGGTTGGCATATTAAGGTTCTTCGATCTGATAATGCCTTAGAATATATGCAGTCTGTTGTTGTTTCTTTTTGTGTTGATCGTGGAATTATTCATCAAACTAGTTGTGCTCATACGTCTCAGCAGAATGGTGTTGCTGAACGTAAGCATTGTCATTTACTCGATGTTGCCCGTACCTTACTTTTCCACATGAATGTCTTGAAACATTTTTGGGGTGACGCAGTTCTTACTGCCTCTCATCTCATAAATCGTATGCCTTCCGCTGCCCTTCTTCAGCAGTCTCCTTTCTCCCTCTTATATCCTACTTCCTCTCCTTTCCCTGTTGCTCCTCGAGTATTTGGCTATGTTGCCTTTGTTCACATTCTCGATCCCAGTCTTGACAAGCTTTCACCTCGGGCCCGTAAATATGTGTTTCTCGGTTACTCCAGGACTCAAAAGGGGTATCGATGTTATCATCCTCCGTCTCGTCGCTACTTTGTCAGTGCTGATGTCACTTTCTTAGAGTCTACTTTTTTTCTTTTCTTTCTCTGGTTAAGAGTTATCATTTGACCTTCTTTCTTGGGGTGAGGGAGAGTCCCCGACTTTACCTCTTCCTATGTTGCTACCATTATCTTGCCCCTTGCAGGTGTATCAACGCTCACGTGATCGGCACATTGTTTCTTTTGGCCCGGACCTAGCATCTTCTCCGTCGAAGGCTCCTGCTTTGGCCCCTTTCTCTCATGATGATGACTTACGCATTGCATTACGTCGGGGTAAGCGTAGTTGTACTCAACACTCTATTGCTCATTTTGTTTGTTATTCTCGTAACTTTTCTTGCTTCCTTTCATTTGCTACTGCTTTGTTTGCTGTTTCTCTTTCCACTTCTCATAAGCAGGCTATGCCCGTATCTGGCTGGAAGCAAGCAATGGATGAGGAAATAAGCGCTCTTCATCAGAATCACACTTGGGAGCTTACTCCTCTTTCTCCCGGCAAACAAACTGTTGGCTGTCGTTGGGCGTATACCTTCAAGTATCTTCTTGATTGGTCTATCGAATGTCTTAAGGCTTGCCTTGTGGTCAAAGGTTTCACTCAAACCTATGGAGTTGATTATTTGGAGGCTTTTTCCCCGGTGGCTCGCCTTAATTCTTTTCGCATTCTTCTTTCCGTTGCTGTTAGTTGTTCTTGGCCTTTATGTCAACTTGATATTAAGAACGCATTTCTTTACGGTGATCTACAAGAAGAAGTCTATATGGCTCAACCACCTGGCTATGTTATGTCGTGCAGTGAGCATCTTGTTTGTCGCTTTCGCAAGGCTCTCTATGGTCTGAAGCAATCTCCTCGTGCCTGGTTTGATCGCTTCAGTTCTGTTGTCCTTGAGTATGGTTTTCGGCGTTCTTCATCTGATCACTCCGTATTTGTCCGTCATTCTTCAACTGGTACTATTGTCTTGATTATTTATATTGACGACACTATTATTTCTGGCGATAACTCGATTGGTATTGCTGCTTGGAAACTGTATTTGGCTCAACAATTTCATACCAAGGACTTGGGCCTACTTCGTTACTTTCTTGGGATTGAAATATTTCATTCCTCTTGTGGCATCTCTTTATCCCAACGCAAATATGTCATTGACTTTTTTTCTGAGACTGGCTTTCTTGGTGCTCGTCTGGTTGATATTCCTATGGATTATACCATCAAGCTTGATGTTGAGTTTGGTGCTCTTTTTTCTGATATTGGTCGCTATCATCGCTTGGTTAACTCATTTATCTCACGGTTACTCGCCCTGACATTACGTATGTTGTTGGCGTGGTTAGTCAGTTTATACATTCCCCTCGCCAGTCTCATTATGATGCTGTTTGTCATATCTTGAGATATTTGAAGAGTGCTCCTGGTCGCGGTTTATTATATCGGCCCGCGACAATTTTGTATATTGATGGCTTCAGTGATGCTGATTGGGCTGGTAATTGTTTTGATCGGTGGTTGACATCGGGATACTATACTTTCGTTGGTGGCAATCTTGTCACATGGCGGAATAAAAAGCAGTCTGTGGTCGCTCGCTCGAGCGCTGAAGCTGAGTACCGTGCTATGGCCCATACTGCTTTCGAGATGTTGTGGGTTCACTCTCTTCTGCTTGATTTCGGGCTTCCTCCTCCTACCCCAATACAAATGTTTTGTGATAACCAGGCTACAATTTTTATTGCAAATAATCTAGTCTTTCATGAGTGGACCAAATATATTGAAATTGATTGTTACTTTATTTGAGACTTGTTGATGCAAAAACAGATTATCACTCCGCATTCCCTACATTCGTTCAGGAGATTAAATTGGTGATATATTCACCTAACTGTTGCCTCGCTCATCTTTTTTTCACTTGTCTTTCAAGCTGGGCATATTTGACCTATATGCTACAGTTTGAGGGGAGTGTTAGAATCTTTCTTTTCTGTATTAAGGGTATTTTGGTAATTGTGTTTTAGATTTATTTAATATAAATAGATGTCATTGAGAGGGGACTGATTATGTTCCTAAACCCTGGTTTATTATTCTTCTCATCTTCTCTTCTCTAAAACTCTAAAGTTAGTACCTTTGCACTTCCACTACATTAATTTAGGTTATTGAGTTAATCATCTGCATACACCATATATGGTCCTGATTAGTTCTTTCATTCGCAAAACATTCCTACACATATTGTTGACCTCCATCATCATTGTTTGTGGGAAATGAGCCATTGGATTCGGAGAACGAGGCGATAAGCTTTGTGATTTCCGTTGAATTAGGAATGTTAATGAGGGCAGTTTCATAGATGGTTGAAAATAAGTATGCAGAGGCTTGCGAAGGACTCTCAAAGTTAGGCGTAACTGGTAATGGTTAGTAATTTTTAAGTGTATGGATCTTTTTAATTCAATAGTAAAAATCTTGGGTCACATACACGAGTCCGGTATCTTTTTAGTTTAATACTCATGTTTTTTTCTCATAAGATTTTCACGTTAAATCTCATGTGTTCCTAGAATTATTATTCTTTGATTTGATTGTTTTTTGGGTCACCTTATGTCTTGGAATTGAACTAATTAAAGATTTGAACAATTTAAATTTGGTAATTAAATTGGGTTAGGGTTATTCACCTCCCTTTGGACACAATCCGTTAGAGAGAGAGAGAGAGAGACTTCTCCCAACTTTGTATACGTAGAAATCTTCTCTATAGAAATGTTGTTTCAAGACATTGCTATTGACTTTGTAGGTCAAAGCATAAAAATGAAAATAAATAAGAAAATGGACTTGTTTTATCGTTTTCGAAGCAATAGGATGAGTGGACTTGTTGGGAATATAAGCTTAAGCTAGTTGCAAGATCTTTATTGTTTTATTTTCTCACTTTAGTGATTCCTTATTGTTATATGTTACCAAAATCTTATATTGCAATCTTTTTCCGCCTTCTGTTGACCATGTAAAAGTGAGAAACTTCTCCCAACTTTGTATATGTCGGAATCTTATCTATAGAAATGTTGTTTCAAGACATAGCTATTGACTTTGTAGGTCAAAGCATAAAAATGAAAATAAATCAGAAAATTGGCTTGTTTTATCGTTTTTGAAGAAATAGGATGAGTGGACCTGTTGGGAATATAAGCTAAGCTAGGTGCAAGATCTTTATTGTTTTATTTTCTCACTTTAGTGATTCCTTATTGTTGTATGTTACCAAAATCTTATATTGCAATCTTTTTCCGCCTTTTGGTTGACCACGTGAAATGTGTCAGGAGTCAAGATGATGTTGAACTTGGAAAACTGGGTAGATACTTTTAATACTCATAGTTGCATTTGTGGATGTGGTTGGTGAGATGGCCAGAGTAGGACTTCTGGGAAAAGATGGTGGGCATTGAGTTGGTTGGACGACTATGGAGGGGAGAACTGAGGCAATGTTAGAAGAGAGATGGTGGCAGTGGATGGGTCTTTTGAGCTAATGGAGGAGAAGACCAGCTTGGTGTCTAAGGTTGAAGAAAGAATATCCTCATAAAGGGGAGATTTGAGAGTCTTTGGGGGTCGGGAACTCGCTTTGAACTAGTGGCTCTACCTCTTTTGTTTGATTGGAAGTTTCCCACCCTCACATTGACCCATGACAAACATCAAGGGTTATATTATGGGGTAGGTATGTTAGAGTCTTGTCATGGTATGCATGAGTGTTCCAAAGCATCACATGCATTGGTCAAAGCCCCTCTTGTTTGATGACAGGTCAAGGTGGAACCATCTCAACGGGATAGGCTGGTTGACCTTGATGAGCCCTTGACACTAGTCTACAAGCCTAAAGTCCTTCAATGATTGCGAAGTGTGAACTATCACAAGCAGTTCATCACGACATATACTTGGTCTCAGACCTAGTCAATCGAGGCTAGGACCAAGACATATAATCTCTAGGCCAGCTTGGTGTCTAAGGTTGAAGAAAGAATATCCTCATAAAGGGGAGATTTGAGAGTCTTTGGGGGTCGGGAACTCACTTTGAACTAGTGGCTCTTCCTCTTTTGTTTGATTGGAAGTTTCCCATCCTCACATTGACCCGTGACAAACATCAAGGGTTATATTATGGGGTAGGTATGTTACAGTCTTGTCATGGTATGCATGATACACTCTCCGAAGCATCACATGCATTGGTCAAAGCCCCTCTTGTTTGATGACAAGTCAAGGTGGAACCTTCTCAACGGGATAGGCTGGTCGACCTTGATGAGCCCTTGACACTAGTCTACAAGCCTAAAGTTCTTCAATGATTGCAAATAGAGATTATATGTCTTGGTCCTAGTCTCGGTTGACTAGGTCTGAGACCAAGTAGATGTCTGCTTGTGATAGTTCACACTTCGCAAATCACATGGAGATCATAAGAGGGTATCAACGATAGGAGGGATATCCTTGATAGGATAATATATCTTGGAAGCACTACTTATATCTTGTAAACACTTGCTCTTGGAAGAATTTTCTTGCAGCTCTTTACAAGAATAATCTGTGATATCCCACTTGGTTTCCCTACCAAAATGTTGTAACTTGGAACACCACTTGGTATCCCTACCAAAATGTTGTAAAACCTGGAACATGATATGAGTTTTCTTCCTCTAATCATTTATTTGTTTCTATGAAACATTCTTCTGTATGATCACCTATTTTACTGATTTTAGAATTTGAGCGTGAATCATTTCACAATGACCTTGTTACTACTAGCACCATACAGATCCTCTATTTGTCTTTTGCCTGACTGGAATGTGTTCTTCTTTTTATTTATTTATATTTGCCGACAAAAGGAATATGGTCTTTCAGTTCACTTCTTAGCATATGTTAGTTATTTCATGTCTTCTCAATTGCTTGCACTTCTAGGTATCAGTGGTAATGTACTATGAGGATGGGCATGATTTTATTTTATTCTTTAATAACTTTTTTCTTCTTGGTAAAAAAGAGTGATTCTAATTATTGATTTAAGGTTGTTTTTTGGGTCTAGCAAATTAATGCTATTATTGAATTCTTACAGAGCAACCATATGTGCATATCAATGGAACTGGTAACTGCTGTTTTGGGAGACCATGGACAGCGTCCCCGAGATGACTATGGTAGGATATCCTTCTGCCTTTCTTCAAGAGAGAATACGGGACTAGTCTGCAGTATTTTAGAATTGCTACTACTACCTGTCATCTTCCTCATGCAAGTTATGTATTTTTGGAATGTTGGGACATATTCTGTGTAAATACTTGCTAGTTGCAAGTTTCTATTTTCTTTGCTTTGTTTTTTCTTGCTTGTTGTTTGTTGCAAAATAATCCCCACTTTTGATCTTAATCTACAGTCCTCGTGAGACTCTTTTCCTTTTAATTTTGTAATATATACGCAATGTGTTGTATATTGCTTTTAGTTGTTATAGAAAGGTATGTTTCTATATGTTTTATGCATGTGATAGTTTAGATATGTATGTTGGTTTCTATCCTTGTCATGTTTGGGCATTATGGCAGAAAGTTGGGAACTTTCTGAGCAGGACTGCTCGATTGGTCCTTAGACCGCTCGAGCGGTCTGTCTGCGTGGGTTATATAAAGTGGTAGCTAGTGGCCTTGGTTTTTGAACCCAATCTTGTTCAACAAGCTTCTCTCTTTCTCCCTTGAAAGAAAAACCAAAACCTTAGCCTTCTCTCTAGCTTTTGGCTTGGTTCAGGCTCGGTTTTGGCGTTGCGATAGTCGAACGTCGATATACTTGCTGTGGGCTTCGTGCTTGTCCAAGCGGAATTTTGTTTTGGTGACTTTGATTTTTTGCCGGTGTTTAAAGTTTTGAGTTTTTAACTCTCTATGGTGGGATTATAGACTATCTTGTTTTAAAATGGTGTTACATGTAATTATATACATTTTTTTCCGTTTAAAGTGTTATAAATGTCGAACTTTGTGTTTAAACTGTGTTTGGTTGGATAAAAAGTATGTTAGGAGTTTTTAAGGTTTATTATAAAATTGGTGGACGTAGGTGTACATGATTTTTAAAAGGATGAATTTTGAAAATCGGAAGGATTTATGTATATGTTGCGAAAACATGGTTTTGAGAGATTTGGAGCTAACTCTTGGGGTTGAGCCATGGTTTCAACGTGTGGTTGATGACTGAGTGCCTTTAAATATTTGTACATGGTTGTGTGCCTCTCTAGATGTATAGCAACTATGTGTGTAACATGTGATTCAATTGCTTATGCGGTGAAAAATCGTAAAGAATTGTTTAATTGGAGCAGGTACTTGTCCTCCAGTGAAAGATCGTAAAGGATTTCATAATTGGGACGGATGTTGGTCCTGCGGTGAAAGACCGTAAAGAATTGCATAATTGAGTTAGTGCTTGTCCCTCGGTGGAAGACCGTAAAGGAGTGCAAAATGTTTAGGAATTATCGTTGGTTGTGGAAACCTGGTGGAAAATAACGTGTGTTTATGTTTATTAAATTGTTGAACGTTAGTGGATTATGTAAAAACTTGTAGTTTTAAGGATGGAAAACCGTTTTGAGACTTGTGTCTTCGAGTTGTTTATATAATCTGTGATTGCGTGTTTTGCTTTTAATTCATGCTAGTCTATTTCTATTAGGTTTCGGTTTACGTTGTGGGATTTAAAACCTTTCAGGAGAAAATGATCATGTAGCTTGATTTTAAGGAGCCCTAGAGATGACGAAGGACAAAACTCTTTGTTTTGTAGTTTGGTAGTTATTACCGGTTTGTTACTGGAGCATGTAATGATGTAATATGTTTTTGATTTGAAAGCATCTTTTTTGTAAGCCTTAAGGCCATGATACCAATACATGCACGTTGTATGATGATGAGAGGAACCTTGGATAGTTGTATGAAATGATCTATTTTTGGGTTGGTTTCAACTTTATAATGTACGGTTTCCGGTTGGTTTTATGTTTGATATCAAACCATGTGCCTCGAGGAAGGTTTTGAACCTTGTTTTAACATGTTTTAGTTTGACTAGTTATGTCTTGAAGATTGTCAAAAAGGTTGGAAATTGTTTAAGTGTTGGATTTCAAAAAGTTATGTTTTGAAAATTGGTCCAGAGCCAGACCGCTCGATAGACTGCTCAAACGGTCTATGTGAACTTTCGGTTGTTTTACAGGCCGTGGGAAAAACAGTGTATAGGCAAGCACCGCTCGAGCGGTCTTTAGATAAAGATCGCTCAAGTGGTCTGGGCAAAATTTGAAAATCTTGATTGTTTTGTTTTAAATCTTGGCTCTTGGGGACCTTGATCTTATTGTTTTAAACTCTCAGAAGTGCGTTTTTCAAAAGTTTTGAACTCGTTTTTGGCTTATGGCTTGGACCCGCTTGGGCTCAGGTGGTCTTGGTGGATCTTGGTATCACAAAAAGGGTTTTTCTTGGGTAGTTTACGCGATCCGGGTTTTGGGGCGTGGCAGTCCTCATTTGTTTGTATTTGTTATTGAATGCTTTTGTACAGATTGGAGTGCCATTGAACATTCCTATCTTTTTAAGAAGCCTTCCTTTGTTGAAGAAACCTGTTTTGTTTGTGTGAGCACTTGACGTATTGGTAAACTAACAGTTGGGCACACGCGATGTGCGCGTAACTCGAATTATGTAAATATTAAAACAATATAATATTAAAAAATATACAATATACTGTGTTGCAATTAATTGATAATAATAGTGTAAATTTTAAATTTTATGTTTATGATCAAGAACTTCTGCTGTAAAATAATTTATCGAGATGTGCACAACTTTTTTAGCTCTTTTTTTCCGAACAAAAATGCGAACTTCCGAGACAGAAACTCCACTGGAGAATTCAGAACCTGAAAAAAGTATAACAAATAAAAACAAAAAATAAAGAAATAAACGCAAAAGCGTTTTGTGATTTGTAGTGATCGATCTTCAACGGGCGAATATTTGTAGTAGGGGAGGGCCAAAAGAGAGAATTTTTGAAAATTCATATGGAATTTTCTGAACTGGGTTTGGTTTTGAAGATGTGATTTCTCTTTTTGATGGAAGGGCTTTGGAGGCAATCTCGTTTTGGGCATTTTGTTAGGCATCCTTCCTCTCACACAGCACTTTTGAGTAGACGGTTCTCTTCCCCTTTATCTCTCTCTGTGCAACTGCTTGCAGTTTCAAGCAGTTCTAGAGTTGAATCAGGTGAGATTTTGGCAAATTTTTTTTGGATGATTTTGTCCATTGCAATTAAGTGAACGTTAAAGTAATTATATAGTAATTTTAAATATTTTCAAAAGTTTTTATGGCAATGAAAATTCTAGTGAGCCTCAAACACCAAAAAAGGGTGTTGACTTAATAAGATAGTATAGATAGATGCTATTCAACTAAGACGCGTGAATACTTCGCCGAAGGTGGCGTGTCGTGTCGGACACCCGTGTCGAACATAACACTTCTCGGACACTCTTTGGACACTTCTAAATTCATGTTGTCACTTTTTAGACATGTTTTAATTAAAAAATTAAATTTATAATATTATACATTTTTTCGACACTTGATGGACACTTCAACGACATTTCTTGAACTCTCCAAACACGTCCTATGTGATGAATTTCTTCATAATTACAATGTTTTGCATTCTTCAAAGCGCAAACTATTCACAGTAAATATGTTTTCGAACATTTATAAGATGAAGTAGAAGGCTTTTAAACTTTATTAGTTATATGTGTGTATTTTCAATTATCACTTAATAAATTATTTATATTTTTAACATAGAATGCATATATGAAAATATAAATTCTTATTGTGTCCCATACGTATCGTGTCGTGCTTTTTTTGAAAATCAACGTATCGGCATGTCCATGTCGTGCCGTATGTCGGCGTCGATGCTATCAACTATTCAACATCTCTTTCTATGTAGAGCTAAATAAAAACATTTCCTAAGAGATAATAATTTTGTACTTTCTTATGTCACAGTCTTTATTTTTGTGGTAAACATTACTTACAGCAGAATATCTCATGTATCATTTTATATTATTTGACCCGATATCTTGATACTTTTGCCATAACTTTCGTTGAGCAGTGGTAGTCACGGCCGTCACAGAACTGGGACATGGAAAACCAAAGTTCTACTCAACTCCTGATATAATTGCCTTTTGCAGGAAATGGCGCCTACCGACAAATCATGTCTGGTTGTTCTCAACAAGGTGATGATTTAGGAGGCATACTAATTGAATAGTGCTTTGGTATTGTTACTACCTGATACTATATATGTACATTAAATTGCACTTTTTTTGTGTTGATGTGGCTTTAATTATTTAGCTCGCACCAGAGATACATATTTTATTGTAATATACTTACAACTCTTTAATGTTATGTGGTTTTGAGATTTTGTTTAGTTAATTAGGACTTAGATAACTATTGACCAAAAGATTTGGAATGCTGAGCAATATTGAGTAGGGTAACCCAGTGCATCAGGCTCCTGCACTATAAAGTGTTTAAGAAGGGTAGAATTTATGCAGCCTTACCCCGCATGCAAAGAGTCTGTTTTTGTGGAAGGAACAATATTGATTATTCCCATATTTTTATTTTATCCAAGGAATTACAAAGCGTTTGATTATGCAATTTATTTGATCTGGCAATCCTGAATTGTAGACTCTGTTTGCAACATTGTAGTTTCATGCAGCGAAAGCCGGGGTAGTAGTGGGAGACTTGGCCGCACCAAGGTGTGTTTGGGGTTCCGATAAGGGTGTATTGGATTGTATAAGACGTGATATGGGCCCACATATCTTCCTTATACATATCTTCCTTATACAGTGTTTGGAGTGAGTTTGTTATATGACATGGTAGTGACGTGGAATATCGTCACATCAACCTTACGCAATGAACATTATAGAAGCTTGTACCAAAATTGGACGTGGTAATATGGTATAAGAAAGGCTTACTGTTTATAAGAGGTTAATTTACTTAAATGACCTTTTCAGCCTAAAACATATTGCGCCAAAATCTTTCTTGGTGGGAAGAAACATTCACCGTGTATAAAAAGCTTTCTATGGCAACAATTTTTTATCCTTTGTGCCACAACAAAACCAAGCATCTCCATTCTCCAATGTTAATTAACTCTCTGTGTGACGATCTGCATTTCCTAAGTGCTGAATCTGTTGTTCCACTCCACCCCTCTCGTCCTCTCTCTTTCTCTCTCTACACACACACACACACACAGACAATAAACTTATATATACATACATATACACATACGCACATATATATAGTTATATACACCCAGCTGCTTTTCATTTTTCTTTTCCCCACATCATTCAATCGAAAAACTCCTTTAGATAGATCTATTTTGCAATATGTTTGTTGTTGTTTTGAGGCATTCGTTTGTTTTTCCTCTTTTGCATCGGGGGTAGTGAATTATCACCTATGATCTATATGTATTCACCCATTTGATCATTGGTCTTTGGTTTGCAAGAGTATATAAATCATCTATTTTAGTTAAAGTGTAAAGAAGTAATCTTTAGAACATGATCAGTCCCCTCGAATCGGCATCTATTTATAATAAAATACTATACGATATAATGACAAAAGTACTCTTCTCTTAATACAGAAAATAAATACTTTAACACTCCTCCTCAAGTTGAAGCATATAGATTAAATATGTCCAGCTTGGAAGACAAGTGAATAAATAGCGAATGAGTTATAAGGTTTGGTGAATATATCTCTAATATGATATGCTAAACGAACGTAGGGAGTGATAATCCATTTTTGCAGCAACAAATCCCGGATAAAATGACAACCAATCTCGATATGTTTAGTCTGCTCATGAAATACAGGATTATTGACAATAAAGATCGCAGCCTGATTATTACATATTGTTTACATTGGGGCTAGAGGTGTAAGATCAAAATTAAGGAGGAGAGAGCAGACCCACAACATCTAAGAGGCAATATGGGCCATAGCACGACACTCAACTTAAGCACTTGAATGAGCAACCACAGATTGCTTTTTATTGCGCTAAGTCACAAGGTTGCCACCAACGGAAGTGCAATATGCTAATGTCGACCGCCGATCAGAACAACTACTAGCTCAATTTGCATCATTGAAGTCAACAACAGACAAAGAAGCAGAGGGCCGATAAACAAGCCGTGAGCATGCTTCAAATATTGTAAGATACGACAAACATCATCATAATGAGGCTGGTGAGGTCGATGCATTTATTGACTTACCACCCCAACACTATGCGTTATGTCGGGATGAGTAACCGTGAGATAAATGAGTTTGACCAACCAAGCGATGATAGCGACCAACATTAGAAAAGAGAGCACCAGACTCAGCATCAAGTTTAGCAGTAGAATCCATAGAAGTAGCATCCGGACGGGCATCTAGGAACCTAGTTTCAGAGTAAAGATCAAGGGCATACTTGCGTTGGGATAAAGAGATGTCGTGAGAGGAACGAGCAATCTCAATTCCAAGGAAGTAACGAAGAATGCTCAAGTCCTTGGTATGAAAATGTTTTGCCAAATGTTGTTTCAAAGAAGCGATACCCAGTATAATCATCATCGGAAATAACGATGTTATCAACATAAACAATCAACACGATAGTATCAGTAGAAGAATGATGAAAGACCGAGTGATCAGACAAGGAATGACGAAAACAGTACTCGAGAACAACAGAGCTGAAGCGATTAAACTAGGCACGAGGAGATTGCTTTAGACCATATAGAGCCTTACGTAGGCGACAAACAAGGTTCTCACTGCCAAGTACAACGTAACTAGGAGGTTGATCCATATAGATTTCCTCTTGTAGATCACCATGAAGAAACGCGTTTTTAATATCAAGTTGATATAAAAGCCAAGAATGACTAACAAGAGAAGAATGCAAACAGAATTAAGGTGAGCAACATGTGAAAAGGTCTTCAAATAATCAACGCCAAATGTTTGAGTGTAGCCTTAGGCCACGAGTCGGGCCTTAAGACGTTCGATAGACCCATTAGGAAGATATTTGATGGTATACACCCAACGAAAACCGACAAGTTTCCCCAAAAGAAGGAGTAAGCTCCTAAGTGATTCTGCTGAAGAGCACTCATTTCCTCATCCATAGCTTGCTTCCAGTCAGATAAAGACATAGTCTGTCTATGAGAACTGGAAAGAGAAATAGTAGACAAGGCAGTAGTACCAAAGGAATGAAAGCAAAAAAAGGTAACCAAATATACCTAGCAATAAGGTGTTGAGTACAAGTATGTTTACCTTGACGTAAGGTAATGGGTAAGTCGTCAACAAGAGGGAAAAGGATAAATCAGGAGCCTCCGATGGGAAAGATGCTGGTTCAGGGCCAAAAGAAACAACGGGCCGATCATGAGAGCGCTAATACACCTGCAAGGGACGAGGCCAGGGTAGCAATATAGGATATGGTAACGTCAGAGATGCGCGCTCCCCCTCACGATAAGAAAGGTCAGAGGATAACTCTTGGCCAGAGACGGAAAAAATGAAGTGAGCTAAAAAAAAAGTGACATCAACACTAACAAAGTAGTGATGAAACTCAGGGTGATAGTACTTTTACCCCATTTGAGTCCTAGAGTACCCGAGAAAGACACATTTACGGGCCCGAGGAGAAAGTTGTCAAGGCTGGGATTGAGAATATGAACAAAGACAATACATCCAAATACACGAGGAGGAAGGGAGAAGGGAGAATAAGTAGGGTATAAGAGGGAAAAAACAGGCTTCTGATGAAGGACAACATAAGGCATACGATTAATGAGATAACAAGTAGTAAGAATAGCGTCACCTCAAAAATGTTTTGGTACATGCATGTAGAAAAGCAAGGTACGCGCAACATCCAATTAATGATGATGCTTATGCTCAGTGACACTATTCTGTTGTGATGTATGAGCACAACTAGTCTGATGAATGATACCATGATCAGCACAAAAGGAAGCAACAACAGAATAGATGTATTCTAAGACATTATCTGATCGAAGAACCTTAATACACCTAACAAATTGGGTAAAAATTTCATTATAAAACTTAGTAAGAATATAAGATAACTCAGATCGATGTTTCATCAAAAAAGCTAAGTCATACGAGAAAAATCATCGACAAAAATAACAAAATACGAATATCCATTAATAGTAGAAGTTTAAGAAGGACCTCAAATACTTGTGTGGACTACATCAAAAGACTCAGACGCACGACTATGACTACCATGAGGAAATAAACTACGATAATGAAGAGGGATGACTGAGGTGAAGATGCCATTGAAGTGGAGAAACAGAAGCACTCAAGGCAGACGCAGGAGTACGAGATTGGTTATCGGTATTCAAGTAATGTAGGCCATCTCTTTCATGTCCCGAACCAATCATCTTCCGAGTTCGGAGGTCCTGAAAAACATAAGAAGGAGAAAAGGTTATTGAACAATTCAAGATTTTAGTTAATTGACTGACATATAGCAGATTAAAGGGGAAGTTGGAAACAAAAAGACTCGAAAATAAGTCGATAAGGAAAGAGACGAGGTGGGATGAAGTACACCCTGTCTAGTAACGGGACGAGACGAGATGAGCTATCAACTAAGATAATATGATGGTGAGTATGAGTCAATTAAGAAAACAAGAAGGAATTACTAGACATATGAGAATTAGCTTCAGAATCTATGGCCCAGGTGGGAGAGAAAATAACAGCACATGCAATGATATTTTGCGTTTGCTAAAGTAGCAGTAGAAGTGAAAGGATATGCTGTGTGTAAAGTTTGAACTAACTCACTAAACTGGGTCGTAAGAGCATCATGAGAACCAGATGAAGGAGCGTTCAGACTGCGGGATGTTGGGTGGCGAACATTGGAGAGTCTCTTCAGTGACATGATGAGTAGAGCTAAGTTTTCTGAACTTTTTTCAACAATATGGTTTTGTATGATTAGTGCTACCACAATGATCGCATTTCTGTTCCCCACGATTACCAGATCGACAACCACCACCACCACCACCACGTGAGCCACCTCGAACAAATTGACCTCCACGACCACCATGACTGTGGGTACAACTTCCACAAGAGGTAACTAAAGCTGAAGCTTTTGAAGTAGGAAGAGGAGTGCGCGGAACAACAGATGAGTGGTTCAAGGACGAACGTAAGAGCCGAGAATATGCATTAGCAGCAGTCAGTAATGTCTCACTGGCAAGTATCTGATCTTTGATCCTTTGCAAGTCAGAGTCCAAACCAGAAAGAAGAGAAGTAACCATAAAGTCCTCCCAATGGCGTCTCTGTTGCACTAAAATCATGGTGAGAGGGCGATGTTGCAACAGCTGATCCCACAAACTTTTTAGATTGCTATAATATTCAGCTAAAGGTTTACCAGATTGCTTAGTGTTGATAATTTGCTGATAAAGCTCAAAGATTCGAGAAACATTACTTTGGGTAGAGAGAGTCAGCAAGAGAATTCAAAATCTTTTTCGACGTATTACAAAATTCGACGATAGTGGTAATATGGGGCTCCAAACTTTGTTACAACCAATCCATAACAATTGAATCTATACTTTCTCAATCCACAAGTTTAGAATCGCCAGTTGTAGGGGGAGGTCTGTAATATAGATGAATTGTCTCTTCCCTTTAAGAAACACTTTAAAGGTATGGATCCAAGCCAAATAATGCAGTCCATTCAAACGCTCAGAGGTAACATAGCAGGGCAAGCCATTATCTTTGAGGTCAAAGGGATTTTTCTCGGCAATTGGCTACTGCATCCCTTTGTGAAGAGCATCAAGTTGGGAACCAAACAAAAAAATCGCAACCAAATATGAAGCCAAAGAATAATAGGAAGACCAGAGAATAAGGTGCAAACCCAAAGCAGAGAAGTAAAATGCGAACCACGAATCAGAACCACAAAAAAGACAATTACCACGAAGCACGTCAAAGGTGACAAACAAGATCAATCACAAAGAGCTCCTCGAATCAGAAGAACCAAACCAAAATCAACAAGGTTTACCGCGAATGAAGCTAAAAATCAATAAACCAGAGCCATCACTAACCAGATCGCGACCAGGAAAAGGCGTCGACTGAGAAAAAAATGATGAAAAACGACTGAAAGAGATGAACACCACCAAATCAAGCACAAATCTGGGCAAAACATGTTTTGTCAGCACCTATAGACTAGATCTGGATGATTGAAAACCATGAAGTATGTCGCGAGAGGGAGGTCTGGAGTTAGGATTTCCGAAACAAAAGGGATGCTTCAAGGGCTCGAAGGAGGTATTCAATGAAATCAAAACAATATGTGAACATCTCCACAATTACCAGAACCTTGAGACGAATCCATCCATGTCGTTGCCGACCGTAGTTATCAAATCGTGAATTGAAATCTTGATTTTGCGAATCGTGAATCAAATTGAGTAGAGAATTGTAAGATTTAGCATAAATTATAAATATGATGTTAAACAATTTATATGTATGAAATAAAATAAATAAAATTAATATTAGCACAAAATATACAATAAGAACATGATTACATAGTCTTATAGGAATATTTTCATCACAAGAGATTTTGACTAAAATCTAACCCACTATAAGATTTCTTAAAAATCCTAGTATATTCTTTTTTGAAATTCATAAAACGAACAAATTTTTTTCGAAGATCATAGAATAATATAAGAGAGATGGTAAAAACTCTTTAGATTAATTATACCACACTTTAATATGTGTCTTGTATGCTTATTGTTAATAACAAAGAAGTTCATAAAAATATTGTGCAACCATTTAGTCTAAATGATCTAACACACTTTAATACGCGTCTTTAGATTAAATATAACACACTTTAATATGTGCCTTGTATGCTTATTGTTATTAACAAAGAAGTTCATAAAAATATTGTGCAACCATTGAGTCTAAATGATCTAACATATATTATATTAAACTATGATCGATTCACCAAAATAGCAATAAATCATTTATTGAAAGTATCATTATCATTTAAATCCTTAAAAAATGTATATTGACATTTTTCACATAAAAAAGAAATGAAAAAAAGGGTTAAGGAACCTATTGGATTTTCTTTATCTTCTTATGTTATCTAATCACCAAATGAGCAACAAATTATACATGATAATATCGTATTTTTATAATAAACACAGTAAGTTGTACTATAGCATATTTTCAAAACAAAAAAAGTGACAAATAGGAGTTAGAAATTTGTTGGATATGATAAATTTTTAAAATCACATGAATTGTGAATAGTGAATCGACTCGTGAATTGAATCAAGAATCGTAAAATTCATTACGATTCTGCTATAAAATAGATTCGCCCGTAGATTCGTGTCGATCTATTCATGAATCATGAACCGAATCGTGAGCTAAATCATGAATCGTAAGATTCTGATAACAATGTTGCCGACCATCGGCGTCCGTATCACAAGAGGCATTACACTGACGACATTGTATGGAAGATGATGTATGCCGTTTCTATCGCATGCTACGTTTCAAAATGATGAGAGTACTTCTACAGTTTGAACGACGTTTTGATATCAAGTTAAAGTGTAAACAAGTAATCTTTAGGGTTTGATAGAAAAAGACGAGAGAAGATAGAAAAGAAATTAGGGTTTTAGGAACATGATTAGTCCCCTTGAATTGGCATCTATTTATAATAAAATACTATACGACACAATGATAAAAGTACCCTTAAAACAGAAAATAAATACTCTTAACAAGATTCAAGGTGAGTTTTATGTGATGACAGTATGCCTCATTCAATAAATAAATAAATAATAAAATCAAAGAACAAAGGCTACAAGAAAGGCTGCAGCATTTGTAAATCAAAGTTTTCTCCACCAATATTCTTAATTTGAGATGGCATTAAAATTTCATTATGTCTTTCTTTATTAATTTTACTAGGGTTTGTGGCCCACGCAATGCGTGTGCATTTTTATTTATTGTATAAGATATTAAATATTTTTTTTAATTTTAATAATATTTCATATAGGATTAAAAATACTATAAATATGGAATCAGGGAAGTAAAATACTACGCATGAAATACTTATATCGTGCATAAAAATTTGTACTTATGGATATACTAAGTAACAAATTGTGTGTACTTCGTAACTTATATTTGAAAATAATTTTCGTAGAAACGTAGAACGTAGAGTTGGTTAATGGGAAACACTAAATAGTAAATACACACTTTTTTATTTAGTATTGGCCATATGCGTTGGACACTTATACATGATGCAGGAAAACTTGTACTCGTGGGTGTACCAAACAAAATAGTGTATATTTACAGACTTCCCTTGATAACTTCCGGAGCAATTTTTTCTTACACTTTTACATATTTACCCTTTTATAGAGAGAGATTTAAATGGAGAGGCTTCAACAAAAAATTAGACTACCCCTACTCTTTCCTTATTATAATAGTATAGATTTATCCATTGCTGAGATTTTGTTATGACTGATTTTTATTTTAAGCTTAGAATAAAAAGGAAACTCTGCATAAGTTTGATGCATGTAAAAGAATTTATTTATGTTAATTTTCATTTATTTCTGAATGTCTAATCGTGCATTATTTTTTTTTAAAAAGTTAATTAGAAAATGTATTTGTTGATGATTACCATATAAAAATTAATTTGCAGTTTGGATGGCTAGACAGAAACGCATTGCTTCTTTTTCTGTTGTGATTGATAAAACAGTTAAAGAAATGATGTTTTTGTGTCATATGATGGTGAGGGTAATATGCACAGTTTATCAATGGAAAAAGATTACTCATACAATGCCAATGTACACGTGTTGATAGGGTTCATTACCAAATGGCTCGTCTTGACAGATTAGTTGTAGAGAGTGATAAAGAATGTCATCAACAACTTAGATTGGATAGACCCATATTTGCGGTTCTATGTAATCTTCTGCGCGGTGTTGGTGGTCTAAGTGATACTAGGTTCGTTAGTGTTGAGGAGCTAAACGGAAACACGCTGTTTCTTTTTTCTGTTGTGATTGATGAAATCGTTTAAAAATGATGTTTTTGTGTTATATGATGGCGAGGGCAATATGCACAGTTTATCAATGGAGAAAGATTACTCATAGAATGCCATTGTACACGTCTCTTGATAGAGTTCATTCCCAAATGGCTCATCTTGACAGAGTAGTTGTAGAGAGTGATAAAGAATTTCATCAACAACTTATATTGGATAGGCACATATTTGTGGTCCTATGTAATCTTCTGCACGGTGTTGGTGGTCTAAGTAATACTAGGTTCGTTAGTGTTGAGGAGATGACCGCATGTTTTTTAGTGTCGTAGGCCATGATGGTAAGAATAGACTAGTAAAGTTTGATTTCATTGGATCTGGAGAGACTGTGAGTTAGCCATTTTAACTTGGTTCTCAATGAGGTACTTTGACTAAGGCGCCAGTTGCTTAAGTCACCAGAACCAATACCTGATACTTTCATACTTCCATCA
>JAOTRH010466245.1:0-27665 GCA_034768845.1 Heliamphora exappendiculata | reverse complement strand
TTGCAAACATGATTAGTGGCTCCCATATCTACACACCAGGTACCGATAGATAACACCGCTAAACATGTTTCCACAACCAGCGAACAGAAATTACCCTATTTGTTCTGCCTTCTAAAAAATACTAGACATAGCTCTTTCTAGTGTCGAGTCTGGTTGCAATAAAAATATCTATTTTTCGGGTTTTTCACACTAGTTTGTGGCCTACTAACTACCCTGAAAATTGTCTCCCTGTTTCCAAATCTTTTTCTTCTTCATACTTTTCGGTTCAGAGAAAGAACATTTTTCAAAACCAAATACATTTCTTGGTATTGAAGGAATACCATTTGTAGTTAAAGTTATATCCAAGTTACATTTTCAGTCAACAAAATTAAGTCTCGTAAGTTTGTTTTCTTTGAGGATAGAAGCGAGTGGGTTGAAATCTATTTTAATATTGAGAATCACATAATTAAAAAATCGTTAATTATGATGAGCAAAATTTTGAATTCATTTTAATTTAGTTCCGTCTACCATTTTAAAATTAATTTGCCAGTAACCTGGTAACCTGAGAATAGCATACCCCGTTGAGAGAACGTCTACTATTTTTCATAAGACCAAACAGGTCAATTCTCTTTAATTTTACTATCTAGGCAACTTACCATGCAAAGTAAATTAAACAGTTAACATAGTTTCGGTCCAATATATAGTAGCAGTGACTCAGTTGGAGAGAATATTATTATATACAGCTAAGTGTTAACCATCACCTAATCCCAAATTAATCGCTTCGCAATGCAATGAACCTTTCAGTTATAGAAGTGATCCATACTAATAATTATCCAGAATTATCTCTAAAGGAGATTTGTACTGCCGATACCGCAATTAATTTATCTGTTGGGGAGGAAGGCCTTACTGCCGACACGCAGAGTTTAATTACATCACCTACAAATTGGTGATGGAGACCGCGAGATTTATCCGTGAATAAATTTTCTCTCCCACTTAGATTTTTAAAGATTTTTTAGGGTTATAAACATTCGTTTAATTAAAATAAATTTATTAATTTTGAAAGCCACACGATCTGAAAGAATCAAATATCTTTCTGTGTACACGATTCCAAAGATTCTGATTTATCAAATCATCTTTTTCGTGTTTAAATGCGTAACAAATAAAATTTAATAAATACACAGTTTTTTCTTCAGCTTTTCAGCTAAGGTAGTAATTAAAGTTATTTATTTATTTAATTTTCCATTTCACATTTTTTGAAAAATAATAATTTATTTCGATTAATATTTTTTCATTTAATTAATTCAAAAATCAGAATTAATTTACACGTTTTTTCAAGATATCTGATTTTAAAAAAATCATCATAAACGTGATATTTTGTAAAAAAATAGAATATCTAAAAAAATTTCATTTAATTAATATTAATTAATTAAAAAATTTTATTTTTATTTTTCATTATAAAATATTTTAATTAAAACTAAATTTTCGAATTAATTAAATTAGCATGATAAAACCATTATCCACACAGTTAATAAAAAAATTAAATGCAAGATAAATAAAAAATATCTCGATTTTATGATCTATCTAAAACTCTTTTCGGTTTCTTGTTTAAAATAAGTTTCCAGTCTTTCAGTTGCTACAGAATTTTACTGATTACTGGATAATTCCAAATCACATGCACCGAATAGCCTATGTATGGAATTAATTAAAAATTCTTTGATGAACATCCTGAAATTGCGCCGCTGGAACCTATTTGCTTCAGTTTTAAAATAAAACTCTTATGTTGGGGAACAGTAGCCAGCAAGGTAGCGATTGACAGTGGAAAATAGCTTGTTTGGGAGAAAACTACTTTGGTTTTGCCGCAACCAACCAAGCAGCCCTTATTTGGGACGCCTGGAATGCATCACAGTTTGCTTAGTAAACAAACTACTGCCTTCTATTCAGAAACAAGCTTCAGGTGCTTGCTTTGGACAAAATCGAAACAGGATTGGATTGCACCGTTTTTGGCTTTTTGCGCCGTGTTTGGCGCTGGTGCTTGGGAAATCGCTGGCTGCTGTTTGTGATTGGAAGCTTGGATCATGCGCTGGGACCCTGCTTGGTTTGTGCTGTTTGGATGCTGCGCTTTTGCTTGCTGCTTCAGTTTTGCGCCAGCTATTGCGCTTGGAATGCTGCGCCGAAAACTGTTTGGGAAAGCCTTCAGCCACTGTTTTGGATGGCTCCTGTTTGCTGCGGTTTGTGGTTGGGACTTGCGCCGCTTGCTTGGAAACTGCCGCTATTTTGGCTTGCATTTGGCTCTGCTTTTGGGTTGGATACTGCTGCTTTAGGCAGCATTTGGCAACAACAAAAAACAAACTGCCGAAACAGCCTTGGATGCAAGAAATCGGAACAGTTTGCAAAACTTTTTTGAGAGTGAATCAGTTTGCTGAAACAGTTCTCCGCCGTTGTGTTCTCCGTTCTTCTTTTTATTTTTTTATTTTATTTTGATAGCATAAAATAAAAAAACTAAAAACCGAAAAATAATAATTTTTACATTGATTCTATACCTCCGTAGAGTTCACAATCAATTAATTTATCACGGTCAACTTTCGTGATTAAAAAAATTAAATTAAACATCATCCACGCATTCAATCAAACATGAAAATAAATGATGATCATAAAATCAAGATTAGAATGCCTACAAAACAAAATTAGCAGTTGTTCTAAAACTATCCAACACTGATACCCGTAAACAAAAAATAAAATGGCTCTGATACCAATTTATTGGAGGCGATATTACAAAGATCAATGTTTTTATAAACGATTTTCGATAAAAAAATTAACTGGACGGGCAATTGCCGAAACGGGCTCCAGATAAAAATTTTGATGTCGAATGATAAAAAATAAACCCGTACAACCAAAGTTAATTTAAAAAAATACCTTTTTGTAGATCTATTCTTCAACTACGATTTGATTCCGAGTTGAAACTCCTGTCAGATCTTCTACTGTATTTTCTTGCGCGATCCTCGAACGTAGTGTGGGCTATAGACTATCGAGAACTCGTAAAGGATGAACCCCGATATATGATATATAAATAATGATAAAGTGGTTCAGCCTACCCGCATATATATAGGGGTACAGCAGGGATCTATGGAGTAATTATGAGTAAGACTTTCAGTGGAACACAGATACCTACTAGTAGTTTCTGCAATTATGGAAAGACGCAGCGATTTTTGCAATTTTTATAAAATACTGAATTACAGTTCACACCACTAAATCACTATAATTGTACTCTGACCCATAATCTCAAGACCTTCTTACATTATGCTCATGTTATTAAATACTTACCATTTCTCCCCACGCTAAGATTCTCGATATCTGCTAATTAAATATAATTACTGACAATTTAATTTAATCGACATCTTAATATTCTTTAAGTTCTTTCGCTTAATTTATTTGACTGCCGGATAATTAAATCCACCTGTAGGGTTTGGCCATGCCAAAACTTATAAGCATCTTTAAGGGGGTATCGTCAATCCCGATCATTCGGGACATGGATTCCGTCAATAATTAATATTTTTTATATAAATAATACTGCTATCCAACTCACCAAGAATATAGACGAATATTAAACAACGCATCCTCTAATGAATCAAAACAACGAATATTAAATATATGCAAATCAATAATTATTTTAGGATTAAGAAGAGAAGTACTATTCATAATAACCTTGGGGTGTAAATTAATTTATATAGTCAGTATAAAATTAATTACTCCAAATGTCACGTTTAATACACACAATGTGTACTGGCACAGATAGTTGGAACAATAGACGATACTATTATCTGTTTCCTGTAACCAAGACAGACCTACTAAAACTCTGTGCCACAGTCGTACCGATGGTATGCCCATTTCCATTTAAACTGTGAACATAAAACTTATATTCTGCATGAACCTAAAATCTGATCTTCTGTGTATAAGCCGTACTTTATACAACAGATTAAATACTATACAGAATATCAGATATCCATGCATAACATTGAAGAAATGATGCACATACATTGCTCATAAAGATTCTCATAAAAGAAAAAATAATAATTTTATTAAAATAAAATTAAATACTAAAAATATAATTTTCAGTGTACCAACCCCAATACAAACATCGTAGTTGAAGATTTGACTTGAAAATGGTATTCTTCTAAATTAACTGTGGTTGCTTGGGTTTTGATTTTGATCGTTTGACGTCAAAAGTTTTATCTGGAGCTCGTTTTTGTATTTTCCCGTTCAATTAAGTTTTTATCGAAAAGCATCTGCAAAAACATTGATCTTGACAGTTTTACCTCCAACAAATACTTCTCTAAAAATAAGCCTTCGAATTAGTCCCATAGCTTCTCCTTCTAACATATGTGCTACTAGAGCTACTCGGTCAGCCTCAACTTGAACTCCCATTGAGTTGAATAACTTTTTAATGGCCCTTAGCCATTCTTTAGCTTTTCTTGGTTTTGCACCTCCCTTAAACATTGGCCCGCTGCCTGCCCATCTCTATTAAAAACCACACCCGGTCACGTACATGTGGACGATTAATGCTAGCGGCAAGTTCTCGTAAAACTTGAGGTAATCCTGGTTCTTCTTCGTCTGTAGGCCCATTAGCTTGTTGGTTGTTCGGTCGTCTACCAACCATCCTATAATAAAAGAAAATGGGAGAGTGTTATGGTTTTGAGAATTGTTTCAATATTTATGATTGTTTTATGTTTTGGGATCTTGTGGACTTAAGTTTGAGATTATAGAATAACTTGTGGAGATTTTGACAACAAACACTGCAATTCATATTGTTAAATTTCTAAGCATACAGTTGACACAAGGTTTCCAAACAAGTTCACAAAACATGCATATAATATTCAAGCGAAAGGAAAGATATTACGTTTAACATACTAGGCCTAGCCAAAACAGGTGTGGGTAGAGAACTCATGTAACGACTCAGTTTTTAAGCCTATGGATTAATAACGTTAAGTCAACCGAAACTAAGTTTTTATATTGGGGTTAGATCAAGATTAAGAGTCTTAAAGGATTAAGCCTAGAATCGGATCTCGAAACCAAAATTCTAAAGTATAAAGATATATCTTAACCAAAAAGAATGATCGAATAACCCAAAAATCAATAAAATCAAAAATCCTAGAACCCTATAAGAGAGAGGAAAATTACAATTTGGCCTAAAATAATAACAAAATTTCATAAATGACCAAATATGAAGACGTTCACAATTAACAAGACTCTAAGTTCAAAGAATAGGAAAGCTAAGTGTCAACTCAATAATTAAGAAGAAAATATAAACAAAGGCTTAATATTTCATAATTTTTAATAATTGCATGTTTAATCATGATCTTTTAGATAATTACACTTTTAGCCCAAGATACCCCACAATTGGTAAAGTCATGCTAATCTACACACCTATTACGAAAATACTATAAAATTCTCTCGAAATCACACTAGAAGTAATCAACAATCTTATTCTTAACAAATTACACGCAAGTCCCTCAATTCTCTCTATCTGCATGAAAGTCTCCGAGGTAATCCTTATCCATTTTCTACAACAGACACTAATGAATAAAAATATATAAAAGTACCCGATTTCAGATTACGAGAATTACTGACAAAAATCAACAAAGACTAAAAGCCCAAAATTAGGTTAGGACGTGAACAAAACCTTATTATTCAAAGTAAAATTCTACAGAATATTAAATTATCTAATACTGGAATATAAAAATCAATAATCATAAACAATCATAAAATTATAAGTTAGTCCTAGTAGATAGAGAAATTATAAAAAAAGACAAACTGAACCCAAGTGTAATTTTATACATTCTTTTAATCAAACAAGAATGAAACCCTAAGACACAAGATTTAAACCATGCACTCTTGAGAACGGTTGATATAAAAAATTTAAAACCCTACAACCACATAAAATCATAGGATTACAATCTTACAACTTGACCCAAGAAAATCATAGATCATGAAAAAGATTAGAAATATGGCCCAAATAAAATTACAAAGCCCAACTCTTTTAATTAAGCCCAACCAATCTAGCCCAAGAAGAATTATAATTATAGCCTATGAGTTTAAGCCTAAAAGAATTTTTAAGTATGGCCCAAATATGTTAAGCCCAAACCGTAGTATTAGCGATGGTTAGTCGATGAGATCTTAGGTCACTAGAAGGATGGAAACCCTAACTCAACCCGAAACTCTAATTTGATCCGAAAACCCTAAGATGACCAAATACTCAAGAAGCAAAGACCTAAGACTCAGAGAAGACTCCTAACAACCTAACTTAAGTAAATAACACAAAATATAAAGTTAAGAATAAACAATTCTCATAATTAGAATAAAATTACCATTTTACCCATAGTAAGCAAAAAGTCTTAAAAATTTAAATTTTGACACATAGAGACCCTAAATCAAATATTTAGATAAAGTAAATAACAAAAGACAAAATAACAATAAAAAAAATGCCCTTGCATGGCCTGCCACATTGCGATTAGTGCACAAAAACTCACATTGTACAAATTAAGTATTATTATGATCTAAGACTTTTTAAATAAATAATAAACGTAAAAATATAATAATATAGGTCAACAAAAATAAACAAATCATTATTTAAAATTTTTACACAATAAATAAGTCAAAAAGTCATATCTAGTTAAAATAACTTAAAGTAGCTTAATTGGCTACATTTAAACAATTGATTGTTGTCAATATTTTTATAAACTATGATAATAATAATAACACTAAAATAATTTATTTTAGTATTTTAGAAGACCAAATAGATACATCAAATCAATTTTAAAATCTTTTTCTTGGACAATATAGTACCAAAATACCACTGAATAAGCACTTAAAGTAAAATTTGAGTACAAAAATCAACCAAACAGTCGCTTGGACGAATTCCCATATGATGTTTCTAAAAGTTCAGATTTACAAATCTCTTAAAAAGGTCTCCACCTCCTATGCAACCAATGAGAATTAAAAAAATTAAAAATTTACTTACACATTAATAATTACTCCCACTACACTAGTTTTCTATATAAGAAAGCCAAATACTACCCTTTCTCCTCTTCATTTCCATTGATATATAGAGAAGGATCAGATTTAAGTCTCTTAAATGTTCATCAGAGCGTTGGAGAGAAAAAGAAGAAAGAAGGAGGGTTCAAGAGAATGGGTCTTTAAATACCAAGGAGCATAAAGCCAAGTTCTATAAACTAATTTTCACTCTTTAGGCCCTCAAATATGTAAGTAAACTCCTTAAAACCCTATGTAATTCTCTTACAAAATATCCCTTAACCCATGTCTATAAATACATCTATGAATAGGAAACAAAATCTCACACAAAAAGGCATTGTGATGGTAGAATAGGGGTTGTACATGTTTGATCTATTGTTGGATATGCTTGCATGTGATTATTTTTGAATTTAATAGCTTGTATAGATTCTAGAACTTTGATATATATATATATATATATGTGTGTGTGTGTGTGTGTGTGTGTGTGTGTGTATAGATTACATGCATGCAAAGAAAATAAACTAAATCTAAACATACCTTGAACTAAGGCACCAAAACTCTAAAGGGCCTGATTTTTTGGGTGTTTCAATTTTCTGCCTCGAATTTTGAATTATCATAACTAATTGTAGAAAAATGAATTAAGTGTGATTTTTATGTCCAGATTTAGCTTTTTAAGTTATCTTTTATACAAAATTAGTTCAAAGTGATTTCATTAGGTAGAACTCGAAATACACCATTTTTACTAAAAAGTGTTAGATTCTGACCACCCTGATTTGCAGACGTGAAAGCCCTAGGTTAGAATAAGAACCGAGCTTTGGTCAAAACACGAGACTTGTAAAAAACATGCTTATCTTGCTGTCCACCAAAACAGAGCCTAAAATATGAAGTTTGGATAGGTCCAAACCCTTCCCAAAGTCACTATTGCAATTTTTTGACTGACAGAGCTCTCTATCACATATTTTTGAAGGACTAGAAACCCATGTTTTCAATGGCCAAATCTAAAGGTGGTTTTCATGAACAATGTAGCTAACATCTTAAACTATGTACTGACAAAAAATTAGCACTAGATACTCTCGGATGATGCCCCAAAAGGCTTGTGCATTCATGAACAATGTAGCTAACATCTTAAACTATGTACTGACCAAAACTAAGCCCTAGATGCCCTCGGATGATGCCCCAAAAGGCTTGTGCATTCTCTGTCACGCCCTGAACCCTGGAGACCCGTGAACTAATTCCCAAACCAATTCGTATAATAAATTACCCAATTAAACATTTATTTCATTAATGATTTGAACTCAAATATATTTGATAGAGAATAAAGGTTTTCAATAAGTAATTACAATCACGTGCTTCGGGTTTCCAAGTATTCATTACAATGACAATATCATTACAGTAATCCATTTATGCTTATATACAAACGTGATATAAAACACAAAATCTTTCTTCAAGCCTTCTCTCAAAGTGTATTCCTTGTTCTAGTATTGCCCTTGGTCCTAAAGACCTGAAATGTTTTGGTAAACATACGTGAACCGAAGCTCGTAGGACATAGATTAACTCAGATGTAATGCATGATTTGTGAGGTGTGATGGGTTCAACCGAGATAAAAATGTACGTTCCATAAATTTGTTATTTATTCCCACACGCACACCCACACACGCTAAGTTACTCATTCATTAAGCCATTTTCAACATATTCCTTTCTTTGACAATTGTTCTCATTTCTCAGTTTTCACAAAAACAAAATCTCATTTGCATTACTCGATTTATCACAAAAACTGTATCACAATTAATTTATCACAATTAATGAACCGACATCGGATGCAGCTTATAGAAACCCTTCCCTATTATCCCAATATGCTACGCGAAATCATTGGTTAATAGATAGCTCTATAACTCACCACCATATAACACCACGTTTTTGGGGCTAACTCGTGGGCACATGGTCCCCATCTTGCGCAAGTTTTCAGTTTTTCACCGCGGACCCACCAGGCCAACTTAATTCACATTAATTTATACGGTTCATTATTTGTTCATTGTTCACAAAAATTCGGGAATCCAACCCACAACTGATTCCTCTCCCCAAATATTTTCTCATAATACCTCTTTTCAATTTTTACATTTCAACATCCCATTTCATTTTCAATCAAGTCTTATTTTAACATTTCATTCTTTCTTTCAATTCAAATGCCATTATAAATTTCAGCACATAGTTTCTCATAATCACATTCCAACTATCAACTCCATGAAATGCCAACGCATAATTAACTCACACATGGTCATGTCATTCAAACTGAATGCACCCATCATATACATATACATGTATATACAAATTAAAATTCATGTTTTCTCTCTAAAACACAAACTCTTAAATAATAACCATGTCACTACATAGTTTACAATTTTCCACACCATACTAGCTCTCAAGACCTTAGTCACATATCAAAACCCATTTTTATCGCAAACACTGCCAGTTGGTATGATACTAGCATCCTAACCCAAGTGTAGTGAGGTAGGTAAAACCATAACCCAAGGGATAAGAAATTTGATAAAAAGGTTTAATATTGACGAAAATATCCTTTTTGAAAGCATTTGGCCAAAAACGGGTGGAAAATGGTTAAGAAAATTTGATATACCCACACTATTTTAATCATAAATTTTTGTGAGAGTAGTTTAGTTGGAAAGAGGACTTTTGGAGCTTCGATTTGAGTATAAGAACGACTCAATTCGGAGTCCGGATGAGGGAGATATTATCAAACAAAGTTGGCCCTACGCAGTTAGTCCGCTCGAGCGGGCGTCGGGCGCTCAAGCGCCCAACTCTCTGCTAGTTGAGCGCTCGAGCGGATAGGGATCCGCTCGAGTGCGCTGTCAACCGAGAAAAGCTCATATTTGCCCCTTTTTTGAGTTTCTAACTTCAAAACCCTTCATCCTTCATCTAATAGGTCTCAAATCTCAATTTCCACCATAAAAACATTAGATTCAAACTTTATAATCCCTTTTTTATGCAATGATTTCACAAAATCACGGTTTATCATTTCTCAAAACTCCAATTTTTGTGAAAATCCAACTCAATCCATACATTACTCTATCATCCCTTCAAATCATGCATCAAATCTATTACATTTTACTCATATAAGAAATTATCAATTCAAATCATCACAAATATACGAGAGAATCTAGATCCTATCTCGAATTGGCTCAAGAGCATGAGATTCCTCCAAATTCTTCCTTCTAGGGTTTGGATGTTGATGGATCTTTCTTTCTTGATGCTCCATATTCTATCTCCTTGCTTCAAAGCTTGATTTCTACCCTTGGTTGTTCCTAATCTAGCTCCAAAGCTTGAACTTGAGGGGTGGAGGGTTAGAGTTTCATGAGGGATCTTGGGCTTCTCACTTGGAAAGGGAAGAAGAAGAGAAGAGGGAAAGGGATATGTGAGAGGGTATCACGTGGGTCTGAGGCATGGGCACACACACACACACACATATATATATATAAACCCCCAAATTTTCTCCAACCTTCGAGATTATTCCAAAAGTTTCTCGATAGCCCGCTCCGGCGGTGATTCCTGAACCGAAATTCTACGAATTTTCTTAAAACTCAACTCAAACCTCCAACTTTTCTCATGTTTAAATATTTCGAATTAATAATACTATCCATCACCATGTATCTCAATTTTACTTTCACATATCACTAATTCAACCTTTAACAAACAAAAAATTTTATAGCCCTCATGTCCAAATTTATTTTGGCCTCTTCTCTTACCGAAAATATGAAAAATAAAATAAATATGTACTGGGTCTCTACAACTTTCTCCCATTTAGGAATTTCTTCTCCGAAATTCATCTCAAGCCACTCCAAACCTTCCTTTAATCTTAATGTATGTTCTCACACTTCGATAGTTGTTCGGTCCACATGACCTCTTTCTTAGTCCGCGATCCTGGTCATTCTTTCGAAACGTCATGACTCAAGGTGCTAACATGCCTCTATTACTATTAGGCTTAACTCCCGAACACCAATATTTCACAATTATGAGAATTATTCATAACCATCGAATTTTACTCTTATCGGGTTTGACCAATTTAAAATGATTCGTCATTTAACACGACGTCAATTCTTACTCGAAATTGACACCAGAACTAGAGTCAACCACTCCTTCATTGATCATCGACCATCCATCCACGACCGCCATCTCACACCGCATACACATTCCCAAAAAAAAAATAAACATCCTCGACCATAGCACCGTGCGTCACAGGTCTTGACACCACTGAGATTCTCCCAACTTTGTCAACTCATAATCAAATTCACAATTGTATTCTAATGTAATTGAGGACTACTCCTTCAACCCAAACACATGTTTCCCAAACTCGAACATTATTCTTATGAGTTACAAGCCCCAAAATTTCCCATACCTTTACGGCCAACTAACAATCACAACTTAAAACCATATTACTTACTTGCACTACATCACTCTAGTCCTTTAATCATCAAAATGAAACTAACACTGCCACTTGAACTTCATGAGCCACTAGGATTGAGCACTCCACGTGAGCCAAACACCACACAAATATACACTTACCCATTAATCTCTCGAGTCTGCAATCTTCTGCCCCAAACTAGACAACTAGCAATCCTTCGCATATACATGACCCCACTCATTGATATTATCCATTCGTGCCTTCCCTTCAAACGGTTAAACATTCTTCACACTTTAAAAAAACTCTAAATAGTTCAAAGCTCAAAACACGAATCCAGATTCACATGTGCCTGTTAGAAATACATCACATGAACACCCCAACCACAAGGTTTCAACAAATTTCCCACTCTGTCGAGAGCTAGAGGCACAATTGTACCCACATCATCCAGAATAAGCTGCTTACAATGGCTATCGATATACAGTGGATCATTATAGATAGAACTCCATGTGTCAACACTAATTTCCTTATCCACAAAACAAACACTCTTAGTTTACCAACTCAATCTCAGAGAGAACGCAACTCTACGCACTTATATGCATCTAATAAAGCAAACAGACTCCATCCAGAGAGCCCACAAGGAACTCAGTATCCTAATCACCCAATTTGGTAGTACCCATTATATAGGTACCAACTCATAGATCACAACACGAACACCAATCCACTGAAGCTCCCTCTTTTTCCAAAACAACTAGAAACTATGACTTAATCTCAACGCACTCCCAATACCCACCAACACTTGGTCTTCAAAAAATCCTGTATATCTCACCTTGAGGTCGCCGACCCCATAGCCACACAACTACCGTTAACCCCGATCATAATACCCAGGTCACCCATTGCAATTAAGCTCTTAACTCTCAGACCTTCTCAGACCTCATTCGCACACACAGGAACAGTGTTAATTCTCATACCTTGCACCATACCTCCCATAGAACTATAAATTCATCACCCTTCATACTCTGAGACACAACGCTAATATTTCTATCATGCTAAAACCTCACTTCACAAGGTTACACTTCACTAATCCAAACTTTCACTAGGAAAATCACAACCTCGAACTCACTGTCCAAGCAGCTTACACGGGAAACGCACGACACCCAAACAAAGAAGATTTACTCATGAGTTACTTTATTCAAAGTTACTATTAACTTCCACCATCATACAAACGCTTCCAGCACTTCTGCTTCCTAGGCATGTATCTATCGTCGACATCTTGATGCACGATTTCTTGCCTATTGCCTTAGGCCACCCAAACCACACGGTATACTATAGAAACCTATCACTACACACTTCATTCCCATAGGCAAACAGCATACCTACCTATGAATCTATGGTCGAACATAAACAATCTCTAAACATATCATGCTCAAAACACTCCACCTCAGCACTAGGCCAACCATACTATCGAACCCTTTTTATGGTCCTTTTTAACCTCATGCACCCAACATGATTCCCAAGCACAATCTCTTAATAGGTCAAACCACGAGTTTGTATTCCCCTAGGAATTTCATAGAGCCGATACTCGAGGATCTCACCATATAAACAATTAAACCACTGAACTCCGTTAGAGGCCTCACCCGACTTGAACTAAAGTTACTAGCATTTCATATAAATTAAACTACATCTCCAGAAACATCACCCATACACTCGGGTTCAAACAGGCCTTTCAAGAAACCAGGAGCAAACAAATCCGTACTCCTACAATCCCAACATTTTACTTCCACCAAGAATGAACCATCACATCGGTCAACCAATTATGAAACATCTCTCTTCTTGGGGAAACCACAAGCTAACGCTAGGTGCTTACTCAATATCACTACCTTTTAGGGCGACCAATATTTACTCGGCTCAAAAAAGGATTAACCATAAGCCCTTATAACGACACCTATCACCATCGTACAAACGTTATCGGCCACCATTCACAATGTGTATATCATTTGTCGCACTAAGTCTTCACATTTAGATCCCTACTCAAGGCACATTAACTATCATTCATTCTTTCACATCCTGATGATACATTGCATGCATCCACCAGACCCTCACCAGTTAATCACCAAAGATAACACCACCTATACTCGCATTGCTATGTACCATCTCCTCACGGGATCATGCCACATTACTCGATTCCCAATAGGTAGGTAACAACCAAAGATGTAAGCAAAACCTACACCACAATCTCGAACTCACGACTTCGATATACCCACCAAGAAACACAAACTGCTCAACTGAGAATGCCAGTACCTTATGTCATTACACGGGTACCACCGGCACATAGTCAACCAAACGTGAAAGTGACTACATGCAACATAAACAAAACGAACCTCGCCCACTAACTATAGACCAAACGACACCATCCTATCCCTCGCCCCTAAGGGTAGATAACACCACATATATTCGCATCACTTAAGCACATCTACTAACGGGTCATGTCATACTAACAAGTAAACAAATAGGAAAACTATGCAACTCCGGTACATCCATCGAAAATTGTAAAACGTTTAACTAGAAACACTTAACTCTTTTATCATCATACGCGAAACACCGACACACAGCTGCCCAGTCATGAAAGCAACTGTACATCACACAGACAAACGATCCTCACTCACTAACTTTAAACCCAAGACACCACCCTTTCGCCTGCCCCATAAGGGTAACACATTACCACCACACCCAAACTTTAAGCCGGATATAGACCACTACCATCGTCCTCTTCAGGGATCTCTTCCCATCAATACGTCATCTTAAAACGACCAAACCGACCACACCAGCAACATCTATCACTTGCCCCACAAGCCTCATACACTCATATTTACCTTCTTACCATACACCATACATTCCACATAATCTCCTATTCTTGAAAATGACGACCCAAGGCACAAAACTCCTTTCCATGAAACTTCCCAATTAACCTCGAATCTTCGTTCACTGCATCACAACTACCATCGATATACATCTCTAACTTTTATCAAGAAACGCAATGCAGCACCACGCCATAAAGAAAATACAAGGGTCATCAATCTGACCATCAAATCACAAAATACCATGATGGTTATTAGCAACACCCCTCAGAGTAAGAGACACTCCCAACCACGAGTCTAAGCGCACACTTTAGGCCAAAGATTATTACGCTTCCGTCCACTATGCTCCCGTTCATACCCATTCTCGGGGTACACAGCTCATGACACAGCATGGGTCAAGACGTACATAATCCTTAATGCGCCTAAAACCACACCTCATATCCATCCATAACCAACAACCTCCAAGGGGTTTAAAATAACCTACCATACTTGTCCGTCAAACCACTGGTACCTCGACACATAACGAATAACTAACTACAGTCACCCTCGACTCACATGGATACAACATACTCCGAACAGTCATTGCTCATCTCTCGAGCTTATATGCACCATAATTACAAACCACCGGGTCGCACTTCCACCACTCATACCACCGTCCAGATCACAACCCATCCTAGCCTCACGAGCATAATCCCTACAATAAGGATATCACAATGCCCAACTCGGTCAATCTCAATCTAACCTCTTAAAGTTAAACTACGCATTACTCAACACCTAGTCACTTAACATCCACACATTCACATACCGAGGGAAAGCCCTAGAGCAACGCGACAATTCGGGCAACTAATTCAGATTTCTCATAGAAAGAACGTCGGCCAAAAGCTTTTCTATTTTGAACCCCAAAATAGTTGATCGGACGCCATATAGCAGGTCACATCACCCCATGACTCAACCCTCCATGCTCATATAAACACATAACACGCGCAACACAATTCAACTGCAAACCCATGCAAGCACACAACTCATGCCGTGTAGTGGTGCCTAACCGAGTCAAACAGGCCACATACTATGGTCATGGTTATTCCCCACGGCTCCTAAGTATTCGAATCTAGAGCTCTAATACCATTTTTTCACGCCCCGAACCCCAGAGACCCGTGAACTAATTCCCAAACCAATTCGTATAATAAATTACCCAATTAAACATTTATTTCATTAATGATTTGAACTCAAATATATTTGACAGAGAATAAAAGTTTTCAATAAGTAATTACAGTCACGTGCTTCGAGTTTCCAAGTTATCCATTACAACGACAATATCATTATAGTAATCCATTTCTGCTTATATACAAACGTGATATAAAACACAAAATCTTTCTTCAAGCCTTCTCTCAAAGTGCATTCCTTGCTCTGGTATCACCCCTGGTCCTCAAGACCAGAAATATTTTGGTAAACATACGTGTGCCGAAGCTCGTAGGACATAAATTAACTCAGATGTAATGCATGATTTGTGAGGAGTAATGGGTGCAACCGAGATAAAAATGCATGTTCCATAAATTTGTTATTTATTCCCACACACACACCCACACACACCAAGTTACTCATTCATTAAGCCTTTTTGAACATATTCCCTTCTTTCACATTTGTTCTCGTTTCTCAGTTTTCACAAAAACAAAATCTCATTTGCATTACCCGATTTACCACAAAAATCGTATCACAATTAATTTATCACAATTAATAAGCCGACATCAGATGCAGCTTACAGAAATCCCTCCCTATTATCCCAATAGATTACGTGAAGCCATTGGTTAATAAATAGCTCTATAACTCACCACGATACAACACCACGTTTCAGGGGGCTAACCCGTGGGCACGTGGTCCCCATTTTGCGCAAGTTTTCGGTCTTTCACCGCGGATCCGCTAGGCCAACTTAATTCACATTAATCCATACAGTTCATTATTTGTTCATTGTTCACAAAAATTCGGGAGTCCAACCCACAACTGGTTCCTCTTCCCAAATATTTTCTCATAATACCTCTTTTCAATTTTTATATTTCAACTTCCCATTCATTTCCAATCAAGTCTTATTTTAACATTCCATTCTTTCTTTCAATTCAAATGCCATTATAAATTTCAACACATAGTTTCTCATAATCACATTCCAACTATCAACGCCATGAAATGCCAACGCATAATTAACTCACACCTGGTCATGTCATTCAAACGGAATGCACCCATTATATACATATACATGTATATACAAGTTAAAATCCATGTTTTCTCTCTAAAATATAAACTCTTAAATGATAACCATGTCACTACATAGTCTACAATTTTCCACACCATACTAGCTCTTAAGACCTTAGTCACATATCAAAACCCATTTTTATCGCAAGCACCGCCAGTTGGTGTGATACTAGCATCCTAATCCAAGTGTAGTGAGGTAGGTAAAATCATAACCCAAGGGATAAGAAATTTGATAAAAAGGTTTAATATTGATAAAAATATCCTTTTTAAAAGCATTTGGCCAAAAACGGATGGAAAATGGTTAAGAAAATTTGAATTTAGAAAATGGTTAATCATAAATTTTTTTACAAATTGAATTTTTTTGTGAGAGTAGTCTAGTTGGAAAGAGGACTTACGGGGCTTCGATTTGAGTATAAGAACGACTCAATTCGGAGTTCGGCTGAGGGAGATATGATCAAACAAAGTTGGCCCTGCGCAGTCAGTCCGCTCGAGCGGACGTCGGGTGCTCAAGCTCCAAACTCTCTGCCAGTTGAGCGCTCGAGCGGATAGGAATCCGCTCGAGCGCGCTGCGGCCGAGAAAATCCTAGATTTGCCCCTGTTTTGAGTTTCTAACTTCAAAACCCTTAATCCTTCATCTAAGAGGTCTCAAATCTCAATTTTCACCATAAAAATAGTAGATTCAAACTTTATAATCCCTTTTTTTATGCAATGATCTCATAAAATCACGGTTTATCATTTCTCAAAACTCAAATTTTTGTGAAAACCCAACTCAATCCATACATTACTCTATCATCCCTTCAAATCATGCATAAAATCTATTACATTTTACTCATATAAGAAATTATCAACTCAAATCATCACAAACATTCGAGAGAATCTAGATCCTACCTCGGATTGGCTCAAGAGCATGAGATTCCTCCAAATTCTTCCTTCTAGGGTTTGGATGTTGATGGATCTTGCTTTCTTGATGCTCCATATTCCATCTCCTTGCTCCAAAGCTTGATTTCTACCCTTGGTTGTTCCTAATCTAGCTCCAAAGGTTGAACTTGAGGGGTGGAGGGTTAGGGTTTCACGAGGGATCTTGGGCTTCTCACTCTAGAAAGGGAAGAAGAAGAGAAGAGGGAAAGGGATATGTGAGAGGGTATCACGTGGGTCTGAGGCATGGGCACACACACACACACACACACACATATATATATATATAAACCCACAAATTTTCTCCAACCTTCGAGATTATTCCAAAAGTTTCCCGATAGCCCGCTCGAGTAAACCCCCACCGCTCGAGCAGTGATTCCGCTCGAGCAGTGATTCCTAAATCGAAATTCTACGAATTTTCTTAAAACTCAACTCAAACCTCCAACTTTGCTCACGTTTAAATATTTTGAATTAATAATACCATCCATTACCATGTATCTCAATTTACTTTCACATATTACTAATTCAACCTTTAACGAACAAAAAATTTTATAGCCCTCATGTCCAAATTTATTTTGGCCTTTTCTCTTACCAAAAATATGAAAAATAAACTAAACATGTACCGGGTCTCTACATTCTCTATTAAGAACAAGTTCTGCTGGACCTTTTAATGTTGACTGAACCAATTTTATAAAATGGCCATAATCATCAACTTGTTCCAAACAATTAGCCTTAGCACCAAACATAAAACTTGTAGGGAACACCTTAAGCTAGAACATGCCCAAATATCTGACCCATAGCCCTTGTTTTGATTCCCCAAACCCGAGGCCAACAAAGGCCCAAATTCTGTACTTTTCTCTGTAAAGTGCTGAATAGTTTTCTCTTAATTGATATAAATGACCCATTTATCCTAGAATATGATCTTAGTGCTAAACATAAAAGTTGTAGAAAGTATTTTTATCTAAATGGTGTCCAAAAATCATAACTTAACTTCATGTCTAGGTACCCTAAATCACTGTTACACTTTTTAAATTGACACTTGAACATTTACCTTAAATTTTGTTAAGTGTATAATGACATGTTATGATGTGGGACCTAAAGTAGAGACTTTAATTAAGTTATATTGGATGATTAGTATATAAGAGTGATTAATTGATGATTAGAATTCATGTCACTAGATTGAATTCATATTTTATAAGTTGTAACTCATGCTTCATATACTTGTGCTCTATGCTCATAATTTTACAATTCTATACAAAGTATATGTATATATAGCATAAGACATGATCAATTTATACCTGTAAATTGTAAATAGCAATTGCATATGTCATATCACGTCAACATTAGGTTGGGTTTTGCAGGGTTCATCGTTTTGTTTTAAGAAAAGAATAAAAATTGAATCTTAGTGTTGGTACCGTGATTGATGGAATTGGAATATTTGAAAATTTAGATATTTGAAAATATTATGATGTTGGCTATATGCTCTTATTTGTTTTGAGAAGTTTTTACCCCAAGTGCTAAATACATATTATTACGATATTTGTATTTTGGTGAATGCGGTTCGGATGGTGTAATAATAGGAGTTAGATTTCACGATCCCACGTTTGACCTTGACCTAAGAGTCAAGAGTTTGAGTGTTAACTTGTCCACACCCTTGCCGTTAGTGATGACCCGGCAGCACACTTAGTCCGCTACGCAGTCATTTCACGGCTTAAAGAACGCTCTTTATCGGTCGGTAGACTTGGTTAGTGTGATTGGGATCATAGGATTTGGGATGGTTCACCTCAGTTTGGGAGAACCTAGAATAACTTATGTTTAAATTGGATTAGAAAATTAAATTGGTTGCATCGCATTCATTTGCATCACACACCTGTATACTTGTTCGTTCTTATATATGCATGCCTTGTCATAATTGTAAAATTTGTTTATCTTCTTGACTATAAATTGTACTAGGTGTTATATGATATGCGTTGTAGAATATTTTGTTGTGAGTTTGGCTAAAAGGTCTAGAGAGTTTGCTTCAAGGGTTTAGCTCATGGCATTCGTGCCACAGGTGAGGAGGAAGAACTTTTTGAGGAAGTCGCACCAGAAGGAGAGGAAGGTTTTGAAGAATAAGGTGAGTAGCAGGAGCTAGTCGACCCTGACAACGTTAGCTAAAGAATTTAAAGTTCACCATTTTGTTCTTTTGTTCAGTTTCCATAAGCTCATTGTAATTTTTGGTTGAATTTTTTGCAAAACTGTAAACGTTATGTATTTCTAATCATTTCAAAACTCTAAATGATGTAATATTTATGATATCTAAGTATAAATGAATTGCTAGAATATTTCCCTTATCTATACTTATGTATGTCCCGACGTGCCCAAAAGACGGGGGGCGTCACAACTCATGTAGGTGCAATATGTCACGGAGGTACTTTTGACTTGAAGTTACTAACGTGTAGCGAGGTTTAACTTATAGGAAGTGAACGGTTTTGGTGAGGCGAAACACTATAAAATGGATGTTATTGTGTTCTTGAGGCGAATCAAAAATTTGGTAGCGAAGTCCGTAGTCTTATGCTTCCATTTTCATTCTGGTCTTTCCCAGGGTTATCCCGTTGTTTCTGTCATTTGGGTTTGATATGTTGGTATGTAGGGTTTAAGTGTCTCTTCTAAAGACTAGATCACTTCTCAGGCAATTAAACGTTCATCAGACTCCAAGTATCCATTGCTGTAGTCAAGGTCTTTTATCGTATGGGAGGTGGTGGCTGAATCCAGATTCTAACATTTTGATAGGAAGGGTCGGTATGAGTATAGACATGTGTGGACGTGCTTCCTCTTTTACATTTTCTTACTATCGATCCTCAATTCCTCGGATAGGTGGGTCAGATACGAGCTGGTCTGGAGAAGCTTGAATTTTGTTGTGCGGTGATGTCGTAAGTTCCCAGGTGCAATACTTTCGTTTCTGACTGTAGATCGTTGATGGCATAATTTTACTTGTCAAGGTCTCCGATAGAGATGTAGTTGATTGAATGAGCCCTTTCTTAGCTATAGTACCAAGAAGAGAACTGCTTCACGCTTTGAAGAGCGGTTAGGAGGTTCTCGAGCATCGTTCAAGGGTCAAATGCACGTAGGTTAAGCGATCAATGATAAATAAACAATACTTAAAGGAGTGTTATCAAGACTAAACGGCTACAATTAGATCTTAACAAAGAGATGATGACCGATGGGTAGCCATACTAGATATTTACCCTAAAGTTATGTCAGCTTAACATACTTCAATCCAAGTATCCAAGCCCACTCCCCAGGTTGGGATTTCACGAATTCACAAAATTACTTTAGCCGAATGTAGAATCGAAGTCATGGGAAGATGAATAGTGATAGGGATCTTATTAATGTCTAGTGTTCGGGGCTAAAGGAATTATTTCCACGAATAAAAATGTTAGTTCAATGATGCTAACTTGAATCGAAGGAGAATCAATGCAATACTGGTCATTATCTTGGCGTAGTTCAACAATGAAACTCGAAGACAAGGGTATTATTCTAGGATGGAATTCTTGATAGGGTTATTAACTAGGCTTGGGTGCAAAAGGGTTACCGATGAACGACACTGGATGGTATTGCTGAGGGTCAATGATATTAGAAGGAAGGATACGCAAAAAACTTCAATCAGATACAAAAGTTAACACAAAGACTTAGGGTAAATGAGAAAAGACTTATAAGGATGAAATTGCGAGGTTCTAACGGTGGCTCTCGAGGTGATATCTAAAACTTCTCCTAATGTGTACTCCTGTCTACCCCTATTAAAATATGATAACTCATTGCATGAATCTCCGATCTTCGATCTCCATGTCCTCACTCGTCCCTTGCATGTAGATTCTCGACTATTTTCGAATTCGGTAGCGTCCTAACACGACTCACTATAAGACTTGGACATTGCAGATTTTAGTTTTTATAATGTATAGATGATAATTATAATTAACAAAATGCATCCTACAGAACTTCTACACGACAGAACGCATGGTTTCCTATAACCTAAGACCTGAAGGTTTACTAAACCTAGGCTCTGATACTAACTGAGATGCCCCGTCCTCCGGGCACGTTGGGACATACATAAGTACAGATAAAGAGAATATTTTAACCATTCGTTCATATTTACATATCATAAATATTACATCATAAGAGTTCCAAACAATTCAAAAGCATAGACTTTTACAGTTTCACTATAGATTTGCAAAATAATTACAGTATGCGCCGAAAAACTGACTTAAAAGAACTAAAAGAGAAGATTTCAATCTTCAGCAAGCATCATCGGGGTCTCCTTGCTCTTGGAACTCACCCTGGTACTCATAGCCTTCCTCTTCTTCCTCGGGGGTTTTTCTTCAAAGAATTCTTCTGCCTCACTTGTGGCATAATGCCATGAGCTGAAACCCAATAGAAAACACTCTAAACCTTTTAACCAATCTCACAGCACAAAATATTTCATAATGCATATAATTTAACACTTGGTACATTTTAAAGTCAAAGAGACAGACAAATTTTGACAATTACACCTTGACAAGCAGATATAAGAACAAATATGCAAATATGTGATACCATGGATGCAATATAAATTTCCAACCCAACAAAACACCCAGAATCATAACATGAATTCCACGCCAGGATTTACCAGAGTAGACTTTATGGGTAGTTGATCACCAAATCCTAAGTTAGGCCTCGTTACGAATAGAAAATGCGTCGTCGGGTTTCATGACACAGCTATTTTACTACTAAATGGCACTATCTGGGTCTGAGCGCCACTTTATGACTTATTGTCATTGCCTTAGGGACTTATTGTCATTGTCGTGATGGATTTATTACAAGGTCACCCACCTTAAGGTTTGAGATGCCACGTCGGTATCAATCCAAAGTTTAAGCTACCAAAACAAGGATGTTAGCGACGAACCCATCGTGCCCAACGAGTTCCATGAAAAACAATCTCCCAAAAATATTTACAAAATCAGTAACCAGGGACGCCCAAGACTCAGAACTGAGAAATAGATGAACTCCAACATATCCCAACCCACAACAGTTGATATAGAATGGACTCCGATATGTCAAGATGTAAGTGTGATAATGCCCATGGTGCACAATATGCACCTTAAGTACAACAATCGATAGCATGACTTTAAACTAAGCATGACATAGCACAAAGTACAACTCACTAAAGCACTAAGTACAATTATACAAAGCACAAGTTACTACTCTTAAGACATGGTTCAAATTTGATAGCATGAGTTTTAATCATTTTATATTCATTCTAAAATATTAACCATTCATTTCAAATCAAATAAGACTCAAACTTTAAGTCTCACAGTAGGGTGTACTCAATCGCACACTTAACAATTTCAAAGGCCAACTTTCATGTGTCAATTTAAAAAGGACAGCAGGGTGTTGAGGTACCTAGAGTTGGATTTATGTTTTTGTTTTTAGACACTCTTTAGATAAAATTATTTCCTACAACATTTATGTTTAACACTAAGGTCAATTCCTAAGGAAACTAGGTGAATAATTTCATTTATATGAAAATGATTCAACATTTTACAGAGAAATGTATAGAAAAAGTGCCTCAATTGGTCTCGATTTTTGGGCATCGAATCAAGTCATAAATGTCTAATTTTTGGATATGTTCTAATTTAATATGTTCCCTACAAATCTCATAAATAGTACTAAGGGTAGTAATTTGAAACAAATTAGAGATATAAGTCATTTTGTAAAATAAGTTTAGTCGGCTACAAAACACACAACATAATCTATTTACAACAGAGGGCTTAGAAATAGTTTAAAAATTAGTTCAATATGTTACCTGCGTTTTTCATGAAAATCACTTTTCGATTAAATCACTAAAAATATGGGTTTCTGGTCATACAAAAATATGTGATAGAGGGCTCTATTACTCACAAATCCACAACAGTAAATTTAAGATGTGTCTTGATCTATCAAATCTCAATAGTTTGGGCACATTTTTGGTGAATAGTAATATATACATGTTATCGACAACTTATCTGTTTTGACCTAAGCTTAGACTTCGTTCTAAACTAAGGTTTTTAGGTCAGCAAAACTGAGTGGTCAAAAACTAACACACTTTTGGAAAAAATATTTTATCTCGAGTTATACTCATTCAAATAAATTCAAACCAATTTTGTATGAAAGATAACATCAAAATCTAGGTTTGGATATAAAGAACACACTTAGACTAGGTTTCTATATTTAGTTATGATATTTCAAAGTTTAGGGCAAAGAGTTAAAATTGCTAAAAAATTAGGCCTTTAAGGATTATAACCTCCTAGCTCATGGTATGTCAACCTATAGTTCTTATTCTTTTCATGTATGTGTTTTAGACTCAAATATCATTATTTTAGAACTTATATTAACCATCAAAGTAAAAAACAACAATATGCAACCACTCACACTAACATACCAAACATGAACAACCCCTATTTTACCTCTATGATGCCTTTTTGATCCATTTTTGGTTCATGTTTTTAGATGTGTTATGAGATGATTTGAGGGAGATTTGGGGCGATCTTGAACAAAAATTTTAGAGGTTTTACTTACTTGTTTGAGGACCCAAAGAATGGAGAATGACCTATAGACTTGGCTTTGTGAACCTTGGTCTCCAAAAACCTTTCTTTCTTGGACCCTTCTTCTTTTTCTTCTTCTTTCTTCTCTCCAACTTGTATGAATAGTCAAGAACACTCACAATCTGATCTCCCTCTCTCTTGACCGAACTATGAAGGAGGAAATAAGGTGTTTGGTCTTGCTTTTGTAGAAAAATTTGGTAGTTGACCTAATGATGCCATGTTAGCTTTATTTTAAATTTCCTTCATTCTCATTGGGTGTATGGCAAGGCTTGTTCTATTTAAGAAATTTGAGTGGTAAGTCGGCTAGGGCAGGTTTGGGTGGCTCCAAATCTAATTTTGTATTAATTTGGGATTTAAACTAGGTTTTTTTGGTCATATTCTGCAAGAAAGTGCCTTAAAATTAATTTGGTGTATCTTTTTTGTATTCCTACCCACTAAAATATGTTATGTTAGTAAGTTTATAAATAATTTAGTATTTTCATAAATTATTATAAGTTTTATAGCAATTGACTAAATAGTGTAGGGTTTTAATTCAAATTAAGCTAATTTAACAATATGTGGCTTTTTGACTTATTTTAGTGTGTAAGAATTTCAATAATGATTTGTTTACTTTTGTTGGCATATATTATTATATTATTATATATATTACTTGTTTAGATAATCTTGGGTCATAATAATACTTGATTTGTACAATTTTTTCTTATTTTTGAGCTTAAAAAGGTAAAAAGTCACTTTTTGGGAACGAACATCAAAGTGGCCGGCCACTAAGGGGAGTTTTTGTCATTTTTGTTGTTAATTTGTCTTTATGGAAGGTACATAAAGGCAATTCTTTAAAATTAAAAATCTATCTTTACTAAAATTGATAGTGACATCTCCCACTGCAACAACTGTTACCCTTGTATTATTGCTTATATTTTTAAGATTATATACTAAAAATCATAGAATTGTTTGGTTTTAGTATTTAATTTTATTTTTTAAAAATTAATTTTTTATTTTATGATAATCTTAATGAGCAATGTATGCAATATAATTTCTTTAATGTTATGCATGAATGTCCTTTATTCTGTATAGCATTTTATCTGGTGTGTAGAGTACGGCTTGCACACATAACACCAGATTCTGTACAGCGTCGTCTATTATTCTGATTCTCTATGCGAGTATACTTTGTGTGTATTGAATGGGCCACATTGGGGTAGTTAATTTTATACTAACTATATAAATTAATTCACACTCCAAGGTTGTTATGAGAGTGTTTATACTCTTAATCCTGAAATAATTAATTATTTCTGTATATTTAATATAAGTTATTTTGATTAATTAGAGGGTGCGATCTTATATAGGACTAAATTTCTAGTAAGTTGGATAGCGGTATTATTTATATGATGAATATTAATTATTAATAGATGTAGACACCCTAATTTGACCCTACCCAATCTTAGGTGGATCCGATGATGAAAACAGGTGGAACAAGTGCTTCAGTTCAATCCTCGGGGAGTGATCCAAGCTCGGAATTTGAACCTTAACCATTAAAAACCTTTAAAATCAATAACTTGTTGTCCAAGCAATTCCCAAACATGGCGACCGCCAACTCCATTGTAGCGACTGCCAATAGAACCTTGTGGAACTTTTTTCAACATGACGACCGCAAACCCCAACATGGCGACTGCAAACTCACATTGTGGCGGCCTCCAACTCCAAATGGCCTGACGTGTCTAAAAACGTGTCAACATCTCATTGATTGAAGAACTCTATAAATACCGTACCTGTGAGACCCTGACCCATTTTCTTTTTTCTGCATTTTCGGACGCGCGTTATCTATTTTTGTTGCATCATGTTTTATATGCTTTTGATGTATGTTTGAGGGTAGAGATGCATGTGGAGAAGATTCTGGGGGCCGTGGGATGTTGTGGTGCGAATTTTGAAAATAAAAAAAAAAAGATATTTCGGAGGCCTATAAATATCTGGAGTTAGATATTTTCAAAAGATATTTTCAAAACTTAACTCCTAAGTTTCCTCCATATTCTCTCTGTCATCTCTCTAAGTTCTCTGGTGCCCGGGGCTCAGTTTTCAACGATCTAACAGCGGATCCTTTCTTTTGGCACGGTGGGCTACGCGTTCATCCGGACAGAATTTCATTCTAGCGAAGCTCGATTTTGCACGTGGTTCGAGGTATCGAGTTTTTAACTCACCGAGGTAGAATTCTAGACCTGTATATTTTATAAGGGTGCTACATGTAATCGGGTGTATTTTTACCGATTGGATTGTTGTAGATATGAATTTGTTTCAAAGTTGGGTTTTTGGGTTTAAAACCTGTTGCTCGTCGTTTTCGATTGGGTGGAATCAGGTGTTGAGGGTTCCTTTTGAGGTTTTGAGGTAGTCTTGGGCTAGGGTATGCATGTGGGTATCATATCTGGTGTTTAAAGGCTTTGATTTAGGGTTTATACATGTTTTGGGGCTGAAAAATCTATTCTGTTTTCTGAGAAACTGAGACTGGTGTGTGACGGATCGAACGGTCTTTTAACCGATCGATCGATCTGGGCGATTTCAGAAAAAAAATTTATTTTTCAAATCGATGTATCTCCCTCATCCAGACTCAAAAGGGGGTCGTTCTTGTGTTCAAATTGAAGCCCCAGAAGTCTTCTTTCCAATGGCACCTCTCTTACTTTTAAATTTTAGAAAAAGTTATGATCAAAAGAGTGAAGGTATGTCAAGATTTCCAAACCGTTTTCTACCCATTTTTTGCCGAATGTTTGGAAAAAGGTTATTTTTTGTCTTGGTTGGCCGTGTTGGGTGTGTGGGAGTTTGTGTTGGCCGTGGTGGGCGTGTGTGGGTTCGTGTTTGCCGTGTTGGACGTGTGCGAGTCTGTTTTGGTCGTGTTAGGGCCTTGGGAGTTTATTGGTGTTTTGTGGTTTGGTGGTTGATTCTTTGGTTTCCAATTGGCATCTTATGGTATTCAATTGATTAATTTATGGGAATTAGTCGATTCAAATACTTGTGGATTCCTTTTGGGATTTATTTGGTTGTGTGATGGCTTCAGGAGTCGTGTGGTGGCCTCTTAATCGATCGGGTTATGGGGCTCGATCGACTGCTCTCCGCTAGTGATTTTTAGTTGATTGAATTATGGGGTCCTATCAATTGAAGTCACAGAGAGGGTGTTGGTCATTTCATGTGGGGTGTTGATGCATCATTGGGTGCGGGACGTGTTGGGTCTAGTGTTCTTTCTACAGATGGGGTTTTGGTGAGAACCGTTTTGTGAGAGGTTTATGTTGGCCTTTGGCTAGGTCATGTTCTGTAGGTTTATTGTTTGTATTGGGCGCGTGTCGGCGTTGTGGGTTTGTGTTTGGCGCGTGTGGGCATCGTGGTTTTGTGTTGGGTGTATGACATGCATAGTTAGATGCGAGTTTTTGGTACATGGTTATGTTTGCGGTGGTTGTGCGCTCGAGCGGGGTTGTGGCAGTGTGCTAAGTCAATCGGGGATCGTTAGAGCGGTGTTAGCCTCTGAGTTAGGTTTTGATTTTGGTTTTTTGTGTTATTGGTTGTCCCGATGAGTGGATGGGTCGTTCGGGTGAGCGGATGACGGATATGTGGCATGTGATGTCGTGATGGGTTATGTGACGGGTGGCGTCATGATGT
>JAOTRH010466234.1:0-27668 GCA_034768845.1 Heliamphora exappendiculata | reverse complement strand
TATATATATACACATATACATATAGAGGAGAGAGAGATGACAAAGAGAGACAAAGAGAGGGTGAGACGGAGGGAGAGAGACCGGTAGTGGAAGTTGTCAAAGGATGCTCCGGCGACAGTGGATGGTGTCATCGGTGGTGGTGTGGCCTGGCGGTGGTGTCGTAGCTGGGGGAGAGGGAGAGCGACCGAAGGTTAGCAAGAGAGAGAACCGAGACAATGGGATAGAGAGGAGAGAGAGAAAGAGACAGATTGTGGGGGTATTTCTGTCATTCAAACTTTCCTGTTAACGCAGTTTAATAGTAATAAACGCCAAGGGGTGATAATATAATTATCCAAAACATGTGAGTTTGACTGTATTTGATTGAAACCTTAGGGGAGATTAGTGTAATTTATCCTAAAATTAATTATCTAAATGTGTCCCGTTTAATACACAAAGTGTACTAGCACAGATAGTTAGAATAATAGACGACGCTATTATCTGTTTCCCATTACCAAGACAGACCTACTAAAAGTCTGTGCTACAATCGTACCGATGGTATGCTCATTTTCATCTAAACTGTGAACATAAAACTTATATTCTGTAAGAACCTAAAATCTGATATTCTGTGTGCAAACTGTATACTACACACCAGATTAAATACTGTACAAAATAAAGGACATTCATGCATAACATTAAAAAAATTATATTGCATACATTACTTATTAAGATTCTCATAAAATAAAAAATTAATTTTATTAAAATAAAATTAAATACTAAAAATATTATTTTCAGTATACAACTCTAACAATCTCCCACTTATACTCAAAACCATGCTGCCATGCATCTGACTTTCATGTCCTCTATATGACTATCAAAAGTCTTAGCCGGTAAGCTCCTTGTAAAAGGATCTACAAGATTATCTCTTGATGTAATCTTGGTCACGCAATATCACCCATTTGTACAATTTCTCGTATTAGGTGTACTTACGCTCAATGTGCTTTCTTTTCTTGTGGACTATTGGTTCCTTCGAGTTTGCAACCACTTTGCTATTGTCATAATAAAGTTTAATAGCCGACTGAACTAAAGGGACCACGTCTAGATCTAACTGAAAGTTCTTGAGCCAAATGACCTCCTTGGCTGCTTCAGAAGCTACCACGTACTCGGCCTCCATGGTGAAATCAGTAATGCAGGACTGCTTGATACTCCTCCAACTAATAGCTCCACCTCCTAAGGTAAACACACATCCTAAGGTAGACTTATGAAAATCCTTGTATGATTGTAAATATAATTCTGTGTACCCTAAAAGAACTAGACTGCCTGTCTGACAAACCAACATTTAATCCGTAGTTATTTTCAGGTACTTAATTATATTTTTTACCGCAGTCCAATGCTCCTATCCTAGGTTAGACTGATATCTGCTAACTATGCCAACGGCAAAACAAATGTCAAGTCTAGTGCATAACATAGCATACATTAGGCTTTATACTGTCGAAGTATAAAGAACTACCTTCATCTTCTCTATTACATCAGGTGTCTTAAAACACTGATCCTTGGATAGAGTGATTCCATACCTGAAAGAAAAAAATTATATTTTGAAATCCTGCAAGCTAAAACGAGTAAGGATATCATCGATATATTTTGCTTGTGATAAGCCCAATATCTTTCGTTTTCGATCTTGCACAAGCTTGATCCCAAGAATATGACTGGTTTCTCCTAAATCTTTCATATCGAACTGCTCAGATAACCATATTTTTACCATAGATAATGTCCTCACATTGTTTTCGATGAGCAAGATATCATCAACATAAAGTACTAGAAAAATCACCATGATTCTGTCACGCTTCTTGTACACACATGACTCATTTGAACTTTAATCAAAACGTTAAGACTTTATGGCTTGATCAAACTGAGTATTCCAAGACTTTGATACATGCTTAAGTCCATAAATGGATCTCTTAAACTTACACAATATGTGCTCCTAGTCATTTGCTATAAAATCGTCTAGTTATACTATATAGATACACTCGTCAAGACTTCCGTTAAGAAAAGCTATATTGACATCCATTTGCCATATTTCGTAATCGAAATGAACAGCAAAAGATAAAAGAATCCGAATAGACTTAAGCATGGCTACCTGCGAAAAAGTTTTTTTATAATCGATCCCTTCTTTCTGAGTGAACCATTTTTCAATAAGTCTAGTTTTGAAGGTTTCAACCTTTTCGTATGTGCCTCTCTTCCTCTTGTAGATCTACTTACATCCAATGGATTTCATCCCTTCAGGTGGTTCTACAAATTCTCATACCTAATTGGAATATATAGATTCTATCTCAGAATTCATAGCCTTTTACCAAAGATCTGCATCTTTTTCCTGAAGTGCTTCATTGTAGTTACAAGGTTCGGTATCTAGTTATGCCAGGATCTTGTCAAAAGATTATCTTAAGAACATATACCGATTAGGTTGGTGAATACCCCTCCCACTACGACGAGACACTACATGTGTCTGTCTACTAGCAGTAATACGATGTGTAGAATCTGAACCCTGTGCATCAGTACCCTATTCATGATTTGCACCGGTCTTAATAATTCTCCCACTACAACACGACAATGGGTTATTAGTAACTTGTGGTTCCTTTTTCGTTCTACTGGTATTTCTCTTATTTCTTCCAAAATAATATTACTTTTGGGCATGTGGTCCATGATATAATCATCTTTCAAGAATCGAGCATTTGTACTAACAATGATCTTATGATCGTTAGGATTATAAAATAGGCCAACATTGGTTCTCTTGAGATACCCCACAAAGAAACAGACTTTTGTTCTTGGTTTTAACTTACCTGCATTCTCTTTCAGCACATGTGTTGGACACTCCTAAATTCGAATATGTCACATACTAGGTTTACGCACAGTCCACAATTTTGTGGGAGTAGAAGTTACTGACTTAGAAGGTATCACATTTAGAGTGTAAGTCGCTGTCTCTAATGCGAGTTCCAAAAATGAATTGGGTAAACTAAATAACTCATCATAGATCTTACCATCTCTATTAGATTCATATTTTTTCTTTCTGCTACACCATTCTCCTGCCAAGTGCCTAGTGTAGTCAACTAAGATATAATTCCTTATGATGGCAGGTAGTCCCTAAACTATCCAAAGAGATACTCCCATCTTGATTGGATCGTAGTGATTTGATACTGTTATCCAGACGCTTCTCCACCTCTCTCTTAAATTCTTTAAATTTTTCAAAGCATTCAGACTTACGGTGCATCAAATAAATGTATCAATACCTTGAGTAGTCATCAATGAAACTGATGAAGTACTCAAAGCCACATCTAGATCAGATTGTCATAGGACCATATGGACACATCAGAGTGAACCAGTTCCAACAGTTCTTTAGTTCTATAGCTTTTGATCGAAAAGAGCATCTTGGTTATCTTGCCCTTTAAGCAGGATTCACAGACTGAAAGTGCCTCTACTTCTAATGAACTCAAAAGTCCATCTGCTACCAGTCTGTTTATCCTTTTTAAATTAATATGACCCAAGCGTAAGCGCCAAAGAAATATTTAATTCATTAAAGAAGAAAACTTTCTCTTATATGATAAATTATATGTGTTATTTAATTTAGTTAGTTGCAGTGTATGAGAGATAGGAGATACGACATACAGATCATCCATCAATATACCAAAATAAATAAAATATTTATTTATTTTCATAATCACAGAGTTATCAAAATGAATAGAATATTTGTCCTTTATTAAACTAAAAACTAAAATTAAATTTCTTCTAATCAAAGGTACATAAAGACAATCTTTTAGAAATAGTATCCTATCTCTATTAAAGCTAAGAGTGGCATCTCCTACTGCAACTTCTGTCACCCTTGTATTATTACCCATATATAAGTATATTTTTTCATCACCGAGCTGCCGGATTTCATGGAACCTCTACCAAAAATTACAAACATGATTAGTGGATCCCGTATCTACATACCAAGTTTCGATAGATAACACCACTAAACATGTTTCAACCACCAGTTAACAGAAATTACTTGGTTTGTTCTACTTACTAAGAAAAATCGGACACTGCTTTTTTCAATGCCCAAGCTGGTTACAGTGATAGCATTTACCTCTCGGCTTCTTCACACTAACTTTTGGTCCCTTAAACTCTCCAAAGAGGTACTCCCCACCATGGTCGGATCGTAGTGATTTGATACTTTTACCTAGACGCTTCTCCACCTTCGCCTTGAATTTTTTGAATTTCTCAAAGTATTCAGACTTACAGTGCATCAGATAAATGTATCCATACCTTGAGTAGTCATCAATAAAACTGACAAAGTACTCAAAACTACCTCTATCCCAGATTGTCATAGAACCACACACATCAAAGTGAATCAGTTCCAACGGTTATTTAACTTTATAGTCTTTGGCCGAAAAAAGCCCCATGGTCATGTTACCCTCTAAGTAGGATTCACAGACTGTAAGTACCTCCACTTCTAATGAACTCAAAAGTCTATCTGCTACCAGTCTATTTATCTTTCTTAGATTAATATGACTCAAGCGTAAGTGCCAAATAAATATTTGGTTCATTAAAGAAGAAAACTTTCTTTTATATGGTAAATTAGATGTGCTATTCAATTTAATTAGTTACAGTGTAAGAAAGATAGGAGATACAACATATAGATCATCCACCAATATACCAAAATAAATAAAATATTTATTTTTCTTTACAACCACGAAGTCATCAAAATGAACAGAATATTTGTTCTTTATTAAACTCAAAATTGAAATTAAATTTCTTCTAATCGAAGGTACATAAGGACAATCTTTTAGAAGTAGTATCCTATTTTTACTAAAGTCGAGAGTGACATCTCTTACTGCAACTCCTCTTACCCTTGTATTATTGTCCATATATAGGTATATTTTTTCATCACTGAACTGCCTGGTTTCATGAAACCCTTGCAAAAAATTACAGACATGATTAGTGGCTCTTGTATTTACACACCAGGACTCGGTAGATAACACCACTAAATATGTTTCAACCACCAGCGAATAGAAATTACTTGGTTTGTTATACTTATTGAGAAAAATCGGACACTATTTTTTTCAATACCCAAACTAGTTACAGTGATAGCACTTGCCTCTCGGCTTCTTCACACCAGCTTTTGGTCTCTTAACTGCTTTTAGACATGTGCCTCCCTGTGTCTAAGTCTTTTTCTTCTTCTTATATTTTAGCTTAAAGGAAGTACCTTTCTCAACCGCATACATAGAATCTGGCTTTCTAAGAACACCCTTGACTGCTTAAAGTTTCTTAAAAGTTCTGCCAATGAAAAATTGAGCTTGTTCATGGCATAGTTCAGATAGAACTGCTTAAAACTTTCAAGCAGTGACTGGAGTATAATATCGACCGGGATTTTCCCGTCAATTTCAGCTCCTAGGATCTCCAGTTCATTTAGAAGACTGATCATCTTCAAAACATGATCCCTAACTGAGGTGCCTTCAGCCATGTTTGCATTCATTAGAGATTTTATGACCACCTGCCTAATAGCACGATTTTGATCCCCAAATATTTTTTTGAGGTACATAATCATGTCATATGCACTAGGCATAGATTGATGTTGATGCTGCAAAACATTTGACATTGAAACTAAAATGTAACAGCGAGCCATCTGATCAGCTTTCTGCCACTTTTGATGGGCCTGAATTTTCTATTCGATTTTCCCCCACATTAGGTATTGATGGACATATCTCAGTTAACACAAGTTTGTAATTCTCAGCAGTTAAGACAATATCCAAATTTATTTTTCAATCAACATAGTTCAGTCTCATATGTTTGTTTTCTTTGAGTATTGAAGCGAGTGAGTTGAATGCCATTTTAATTCTAAAAATTACATAATTAAAAATACCGTTAATTATGACAAGTAATACTTTGAATTTATTTTAATTTGGTTCCCTCTACCATTTTAAAAGAAATTCACTAGCAGCCTGATACCCTATGAATATCATGCCTCGATGGGAGGATGTCTACTAATCATCGTATATCTAGACAGGTAAATTTCTATTAATTTTATCTAGGCAACTGACCCTACTAAGTAAAATTAAATAGTTGATATAGTTTTGGTCTAATATATAATAGTAGTGACTCAGATGGAGATGATACTATTATATACAGTTTAACTATCACATAATCCCAAATCAATCGTTTCGCAATGAACCCTTCAGATGAAAAAATGATCTACACTAACAATTATTCAGAATTATTCCTATAAGAGGTTTGTACTGGCGATATCGCAATTAATCTGTACAATAGGAAGGAAGGCCTTACTGCCAACACGCAAGATTTAATTACACCGCCTACAAACTAGTAATGAAGACCGCGGAATTTATCTGTGAATAAATTTTCTTACTCACTTAGATTTTTAAAATATTTTTTATGGTTATAAAAATTTATTTAATTAAAATAAATTTATTTATTTCGAAAACCATACCATTTGAAAGAATTAAATATCTTTTCATGTACACGATTCTGAATATTCTGATTTGTCAAACCATCTTTTCATATTTTAATGCAAAATAAATAAAATTTAGTAAATACATAATTTTTTCTTCAACTTTTCAGTTAAGATAGTAATTAAAGATATTAAATTATTTTATTTTTTGTTACACATTTTTTGAAAAATAACAATTTATTTAGATTAAATATTTTTATATTTAATTAATTTAAAATTTGAAATTAATTTTTATGTTTTTACAAGATATCCGATTTAATAAAAAATTATCTTAAATGTGATATTTTGTAAAAAAAATAAAATATCTAAAAATTTTTATTTTAATTAAAAAAATTAATTTTATTTTTCTTTACAAAATATTTAATTAAAATTAAAATTTTAAAATTAATTAAATTAACAGAAAAATATAAAATAGATATGCATCATCCACGCAATTTATATGAATATAAATGCAAGATATGTATATATCTCGATTTTATGATCGAATCGAAACTCTAAAGAGTTTCAGTCTTCTATTGAAAATAAGCTACAAGAATCCCATTCTGAACTAGTTTCTTGTATTTCGATTGCATCAGGTTTTTCTGATACACTATGATATACAAATATATGGTACGAGAATCAAAACATATCAAAATATCATATCAAAATAACCCTGGACCAACTCCACCACCGCTAGCGTCGCCCATGCCGTCGGCTTCAGGCGGCTTTTGCCGCCTCATCTGTGCTCCATTTTTTACGTTATTTTTTTTAAGAAAATAGCTCTCGAAATATAGTATTTTTTGTCAAAAAAAACAGACCGAAAATAGTTCCAAAAACGGCCATCAAAACAGCCCAAAGCCGCCGCCGCCGTTACCTGCACCGCCTCCCATTTGGGCTTTTTTTTCTAGTGGTTTTACTCCCATTCTTTTTTAAAAAAATAGCATTAATATTCAGAAACATGTTGCTTCAAAGAACACCTCGAAAATAGTCTCGAAAAAGCCTTGAACAGTGCCACCGCTTGTCGCTGGAAATCGCCGATTTTCCCTACTTTTTGCCGCCTGTTTGGTCTGGTTTTTTAATATTTTTAATAGTATTTTAAGGTATGTTTGATGCTATTTTATGAGTAAAGAATTTCTTAAAAACTAGTCCCCAAAAATGTCTCAAAAAATCAACAAAACTAGCCCTGAACCGCTGCTGGCAAAGTCGCCGGTGGTAGGCTGTTTTTGACGATTTTTCTGCTATTTTTGACTTATTCTTGCTACTATTTTTAATGCATAAATTCTATAGAAACTCATGAGAAAAAACTGTTAAAAACTTACCGCGATCTGTGACCTGAAAAAATTTGAAACCCCCCTCGGTGCCGCCGCCTGTTCTTCGTGTTCTTGGATATTCATACATGTTCTTAAATATACTAAACTGATATTTAAAGCTCTGAGACCAATTATTGGAGGCAAAAATGTCAAAATTATTATTTTTGTAAATAATTTTTAATAAAAAATAACTGACGTTCAATCGCTAAAACGGGCTCCAGATAAAATTTTTAATGTCGAACGACCAAAACAAAAATCCGTGCAACCACAGTTAATTTAGAAGAATACCTTTTGGTCGATTCTTCAACTACGATTTTGATTTCAAGTTGAAGTTCCTGTCAGATTTTCTACTGTATTCCCTTATGCGATTTTCGAATATAGTGTGTGCTACAATTCTTCGAGAACTCGTACTGGCAGAACTTGGTCAGCTTTGGTCTGGAAGACAAGTTATGAATTTGGTTCAGTCTACCCGCATATTTAGTAGGTTACAGTAGGGTCCTATAGAGTAATTATGACAAAGACTTCTAGTGTAACCCAGATACGTATCTAGTAGTTTTCGCAATTAAGAAAATCTCTCAGCGGTATTTGTAATTATAAAACCTTGCAACGGTTTTTGCAATTTTATAAAATACTAAATTAAAGTTCACACCACTAAAGAACTATAATTGCATTCTAAGCCATAATCTCAAGACTTTCTTCCATTGAGCTCCTGTTATTAAATACTTAATTCATCTCCCCACGTTAAGATTTTTAATACCCACCAATTAAATTTAATTACTGACAATTTAATTTAATCGACATCTTTAAATTTCTTAAACCCTTCTGCTTAACTTATTTGATCACTAGATAATCAAATCCACCTGCAGGGTTTGGTCTGGCAAAACTTGTAAGCTTATTTAAGGGGGTATCGTCAATCCGTTCATTCGAGACGTAAATTTCATCAATAATTAATATTTACCATATAAATAATACCGCTATCCAACTCACTAGGAATATAGATCCATATAAGATCGCATCATCTAATAAATCAAAACAACGAATATTAAATATACACAAATTAATAATTATTTCAGGATTAAGAGTATAAGCACTCTTCATAATAACTTTAGGATGTGAATTAATTTATATAGTCAGTATAAAATTAATTACCCAAATGTGTCTTGTTCAATACACAAAGTGTATTAGCACAAATAGTCAAAATAATAGACGACACTATTATCTGTTTCTCATAACAAAGACATATCTACTAAAACTCTGTGCTACAGTTATACCGATGGCATGCCTATTTTCATCTAAACTGTGAACATAAAACTTATATTCTGCAAGAACCTAAAATTTGATCTTTTGTGTGCAAGTCGTACTCTACATACCAGATTAAATACTGTATATAATAAAGAATATCCATGCATAAAATTAAAGAAATAATATTGCATACATTGCTCATTAGGATTTCCATAAAATAAAAAATTAATTTTATTAAAATAAAATTAAATACTAAAAACATGATTTTCAGTATGCAACTCTAACAATATTTTGGTTTAATTTTCAACAAAGTTCAGTTTTAGTTAATCATTTGATTAGATTTTGTGGTAAAATCTTAAATTTGGGCTTCATTACCTCTTATATTGTGGGGTTTTATTGTTACAAGTTCAGGGTATAACATAGTGACTTTTAAGTCACCAAAAATACCAAATAAGCCTGATATGAAATTCTAATATTTCTTTTATTTTAAATGAGATTTTGTTAAACAAAAAAATCAAAAGATCAAAAAGCTAAGAAACCAAAGAATAAAATTAGAAATTGTTATAAAAAAAGTCAAAAAGTTAAAAAGCCAATAGGGTAAAAGCTGGAGGTCGAAAAACGAGATTTTATTTTTTTACTTTTTGGGCTTTAAACCAAAAAGTCCAAAAAACCAATTTTAAGCCAATTTGCCAAACAAGGGCATAATTGGTATTTATATTAATAAATTATCAAATATAGATATTAATGTCTTTTAGAATAAAATAAGAGTTTATGTATAGTTATCAAGTTATCATTGATATTAAATAAGTTGTTGAGTACGGGTATGATGATATTTTACAATAAAGTATGAGTTTAAATAAAGTATTCTAATAATTAGTATTTTAATTTTTAAATTTTTTTACCAAATAAGTTATGCTAAATTTTTTAACTTTTTAGCTAATAAAACTAAAAAGTATGTTGGCCAATCAGGCCTTAGAATGTTATAAGATTTAAAGTCTCATAATTTTTATAATTTTAGAATCTATTAAAATAAGATCTATCAAATCCATAATTAATATAAAGAAATTTAAACTTTACAAATAAATAAAAGAAACAAACAGAAAACATAGACAAATCTCTATAAATTAAGATATGTCTCAATTTCTCTTCGCAAAAACAAGCGTGTCTAAGCCCAGGCCTGGCTCAAGCCTATAAAGTCATTGCTTAAGGCCTCAAAAATATTATTAAAACGATCCTAATTTTTTTTGTTTATATATATTAATATATATTATAATGTTTTAGTCTTATTTGTTTAACACCTAATCTTGTAATTTTTATGAGTTAGTTTAGAATTTTCTTTGCAAAACTATTACAATTCCACAATTAAACATTTTAAATCTAAATTACTACTATAGTTTGATCATTACATTAAAATTTTAACAATTAATTTGAGATTGTTTTTGTTCAAATATTAAAATTTTATGACAAAACATTTTAAATTTTGATCACTGACATATTTTGATTGTTAAATTGGACACTTTTAAAATTGTGAAACACTCGTATAGGATACTTGAATTTGAATAAGAATATGCAATATGAGTTTCGCATGTTTAGTTGAATCTATTGGGGCAAACTACCAAGATCTTAAGATTATGTCTATGATTTTAGTTAGAAAAATAACTGGATGGGCAAATGCCGAAACTAGCTCCAGATTAGAACTTTTGATATCGAACAATCAAAATAAAACCTGACAATACTTCCCAAAGTTAGTTTTAAGATTATACATGTGAGACCCTGTACCGTTTCTTTTTGATTAATATGCATATATGAGTTTCGATCCCTGTTTTGGTAAATCTGAGCATGCGGGGTTGCTTCCCGGAATTGTAGGGAGCTTCTGTGCGAATTTTGAAATTAAAAAAAAATATTTTGGAGACCTATAAATATTTGGAGTTAGATATTTTCAAAAAATATTTTTTCAAAACTTAACTCTTAAGTTTCCTCCAAATTCTCTCTGCCTTCTGTCTAACTTCTCGGGGCCCCGGGGCTCGATTTTCAACGATCCAATAGCGGATCCTTGCTTTTGGCTTTGTGGTCTACGCATTCATCCGAACGGAATTTGATTTCGGCAAAATTCGATTTTGCACGTAGATCGAGGCATCGGATTTTTAACCCAACGAGGTAGGATCTCAGATTCTACTGTTGTATAAGGGTACTATATGTAATCTTATACTGTTTCACCGTTTCAAAATGCATGAAAAGTGATTTTATGTTCTAGATCCAGTTTTGGATTAAAACTATTTTTTGGCGTTTTAGTTCGATGAAACTGAGTGTTGGATGTTTCTGATGATGGTTTGTGATAGCCTTGGGCTCAAGTATGCCTTTAGATATCAAAACTAGTGTTTTTGAAGCTTGGTTTGAGGATTGGAGGTCAAAATCGTAGCTAAAAAAGTTTTCTGGGCAAGTTCAGTCGACTGAACCCATGAGTTCAGTCGACTGGATCTTGAGTTGAGAGGTTCAGTCGACTGGACTCTAGGGATCAGTCGACTGAAATGTTTTCTGTTCAAAATGGTGCTTTTCCAGTAGGTTTTTCAGTCGACTAGGGAGGAGTCCAGTCGACTGAAATGGTGGCTGTTTTCCTTGGCTTTTGGTGGTTCCTTTGGGGAAAACTGTTGGGTTTCTTTTGAGAAAAATGAAAGGTTTTGATGAAAAACGTGTTTATTGGAGGTTTGAAGCTAACTCTTGGGGTTGAGTCTCACTTTCTAAAATGTTTGCATGAAATTATGTTTTTACATATTTTGGTTTGATCTCCATGGTTTCATGGATTGGATCTCTTGCTTATACACGTGTTGTATAACTGCTTTGGGAAAAATATTTTGAAAATATTTTATTTTGGATCTCCTTATGATGGATGGATCTATGTACATGTATATTGTACCGATTTGAGAAATATTTTTAGAAGATCATCTAAATGTACCGAGATGACGTGTATTTGGTACGAGTTGCCCTCGATGTAAGTCTGAAAACGTGCGCAGCGTAGGTACTCAGGTCCTTCGGGTTAGTCCCCGTAAATTGATGCGGTTGGGTGCTTAGCTCTCTTGGGTGTCGTGCTCGTAAATTAAGTGGTTTGTTATGGTACTCCGTATAGAACTTGTGTGTATCTAACCGGTCCCATGACGTATGGGGATTAGATACTGGACAGGGATCTATAGTTGTTACCTCTATCCTCATGTGATGGAGTCGGTACATAGGATCATACTCTTATTTTCCGCGAGGGTACATTTCGCGAGGGAACAATGTTTTGATTATTATTTTTTTTTCTTAACTGTGGTTGATTATTTGCATTTGTTGCAATACCAGATTTAAAGGATGAAAACATGGGTTTTATGAAATAAAACAGTTTTGGGAGACTTTTGTAGTCTGATGGGAAAACTTGAGGGTTTTGGGTTTTGGATGGAAAATCAGTTTTGATTTTGTGGTTGAGTTCGCTCCCACCATATGATTGCATATTCCTGCTTTACAACTTATTATCTATTTCTATTGGTTACGGCTCACGGGTGGAAATTTTCTGTAAAATCATTTTCAGGTGATGATGTGGATGAGGAGTAGCTTGGTGGTGCCCTCGGTGGCAGAAGACTTTTATAGTTTTCTTTCTGTTTGGTATGCCTGTTCCTGAAGGTAGGTTTTGTACGCCATGAGGCGATATATTGTACGCATGTTGAACTATTGTCTTTTATTTATGAGAGATACACTTTGTTGGGTATTCCATTAGTTTCTACAGGTGAATTTTAATGTATAAAAACCTATATTTTCATCGAAAATGGATGTTTGGTGGATTTTTACGTGACCCCGAATTTTGGGGCGTGATAACTTGGTATCAGAGCTCTGGGTTCGAATACTTAAGAGCCATGGAAAAAAGGGGTTTATCACCTTGTGAGGTTGATTCTGTATGGTTGCTTGCATATGTTTAAACGTTGTTTTGTAACATGTTAATAGCTTTCTGAGCATAATAGTATGTATATGTGGGTATTGAGGTTGAATCTCAGGATTGGTGAGTCTTGCCTTCAGGCGTTTGGTTTAATATGTTTAGAAGCCAAGTTAAAAGCGTGTTTGGCCGACGTGAATTCTAGCAAGGAATCTGAATACGTTATCTAAATTGACGAGTCCATCTTGTTAGTTCTCCTCGGTATGTGAAACGTGCTTGCATAATCTTACGTGGCTATGTGATAGCATGACTATGTATTTATGTTATGTAGTAGAATGTTGTAGGAAAACTTATCCTGTTTATATTGCTTCCTATAGAATTATGTCCACGCGGGGAGTGCGGGGACGGGGTCGTGGCCGGGGCCGTGGTCGAGGACGTGCTTATGTTCAGGTTTCGGAGGAAGGGAACATTCCTGTCTCACAGGAACAAGTGGGTGGTACTGATGTTGGCGGCGCTGATGTCGTCCATGAGATGCTAGCTACTATGCGAGCGATGGCTGAAGCTACCAGGGCTAGTGTGAGGGTTCCTGAGCCGAGGGCTTCTGTGGCCATGCAGAAGTTTCGACGATTGGATCCTCTGACCTTTTCTGGGGAGCCGGACCCCAAGGTGGCTACTGGGTGGTTAGAAGTGACCATCTCTATCTTTGATACTCTGGATATCGAGGAGGATGCTTTGCGTATAAAGTTGGCAGTGTTCCAACTACGAGAAGATGCTAGAGAGTGGTGGAAGTTCGCCAAGACCACTGTGGATGAGACGTGGACTGCTTTCACGAGAGTTTTCTTGGAGAAGTACTTCCTGAGAACTTCGAGGGATACTTACCGAGAGGAGTTCCTCTCCCTTGTTCAGGGGAATTTGTCTGTGGTCTAATAGGAGGCAAAGTTCGCGAATCTATCGCGGTTCTCACCTGAGATGGCATCTACAGAGGAGTTGCGCACTCGAAGGTTTGAGAGAGGACTTCGACCTGCTATTAAGGATAGGGTTGCCGCTTTGGATGTGGAGGTATACATCAAGTTGGTGGAAATTGCTATCCGGGTTGAGAACTCGTTGGTAGATAGCCGCAGGATTAGAGAGAGCGGGAGCCAGCAGGGCAGTGAAGATACACAGTTCTAGGGGCGCAGGAACAAGCGCTAGAGGTCGTCTAGACCTAGTTCTTATTTTTTTGGATCGTTTCAGCCTCAGTCGTCGGCACCTACACTTTTAGTGGCCTCGACAGGAAGGCCAGAGCAGAGAGGGTTGATCTGTTATAGTTGTGGACAGCCGGGACATCGTTCAGTTGAGTGCCCGCAGAAGGGCTAGTCTCAGAGTTCAACGCCCGTCCAGTCACAAGCGAGAGATCCACCTATCTATTTTGGGTGTGGTCAGCCCGGGCATATCCGTAGACTCTGTCCTAGAGAGGGGAATGTTCAAAGTGCGACAGGAGCGTCTGTTCCTTCATCCGTACAGAGGCGATAGGCTCCACAGCAGCTTAGGGCCCAGACGTCTAGGTTTGCAGAAGAAGGTGCTTCAGCGCAGTCGGTGAGACAGCCATCGACTCAGAGTTATGGTGGACAGACCAGACTGCCGCAGGCCAGGACTTATGTTCTTGCTAATTGTAGTGCTTCCAAAGAACCAGTGACGTCTGTTGCTACTGTTACACTAGCCATGATCGGAGGTACTTTTCTAGTCTTTAGATCATGGGTTAGTGTTCTTATCGACACCGGAGCATCACATTCATTTATATCATCTACTTTTGCATCCGCTTTAGGGCTAGATATGGACTGGTTTGGTGGTACTATGAGTGTGGAGACCCTAGTTAGTGGGAGTGTGACGTTGACCCTTGTCTGTAGATCCTGTGAGCTGGAGGTCGCCGGTCATTGTTTAGAGTTTGATTTTATCATTCTAGATAAGACCACGTTTGATGTCATCCTAGGGATGGACTAGCTGACCACATACCGTGCTTTTATAGATTGAGAGCGACAGAGAGTGTTGATCTGTACGCCGGAGGATGATTGCTTTTACTTTGTGGGTGATCGGGATGAAGGCCTGATATCTATGCCATGAGTCACCTGGGATCGAGGAGATTTGGGTTTTCTCTTTTATGCACTCAGGTTAGATGAACCAGTAGGGGTTCGAGGGGTGTTACCCCATGTGGTGTGCGACTATCCGGATGTCTTTCCTTACGATCTGTTTGAGTTGCCACCAAGCTGAGATGTGGAGTTCTCCATTAATCTTGTTCCGGGGAGCTGCTCCTATCTCTATGCCATCGTACCATTTTGCACCAGCTGAGTTGCAAGAACTCAAGGTGTAGTTGTAGGAGTTGCTAGATAAAGGGTTTTTGCGGCCCAGTACATCGCCGTGGGGAGCTCCAGCTCTCTTTGCAAAGAAGAAGGATGGTTCATTACGATTGTGTATAGATTACAGGAAGTTGAACCAGGTGACGATAAAGAACAAATATCCAATGCCGAGGATTGACGACTTGTTTGATCAGTTGAGAGGGTCCCGTTGCTTTTCAAAGATTAACTTAAGGTCAGGGTATCATCAGCTGGGGATTATGGACGAAGACATAGTGAAGACCGCGTTTCGAACTCACTATGGTCACTACGAGTTCCTGGTTATGCCATTCAGTTTGACGAATGCGCCTGCTACATTTATGGGTATGATGAATCGTATCTTCCACCTTTATCTAGACAGTTTGGTGGTTGTGTTCGTGGATGACATTCTTGTTTATTCACCCACGAGGGAGATGCATGAGGAGCATCTACATGTCATTTTGCAGCTTCTGAGAGAACATCGCTTGTATGCGAAGTTCGAGAAGTGCGAGTTTTGGATGACGGAGGTGAGGTTCCTTGGACACGCGGTATCGAAGGATGGGGTATCAGTGGACTTGATGAAGACTGATTCAGTGACGGATTGGCAGTGACCCAATAATATTTTTGAGATACGCAGTTTTCTCGGTCTGGCAGGTTATTATCGGCAGTTTGTGAAGGACTTCTCTAGGCTTGCAACACTAATGACGCGTTTGACGCGAAAGGGAGTCACGTTTGTTTGGAGCGAGTCCTGTGAGTCAGCTTTCCAGGAGCTGAAGAGGAGATTGACCAGTGCACCCGTGCTGATTATTCCTGAGCGAGGTCTGGGTTACACAGTGTACTGCGATGCTTCACATGAGGGTTTGGGTTGCGTTCTGATGTAGGAGGGCAAGGTTGTAGCTTATGGATCTCGACAGTTGAAGACACATGAGAGGAATTACCCGACACACGATTTGGAGTTGGCAGCCGTGGTCTTTGCCTTGAAGACATGGCGTCACCATCTCTATGGTGAGCGTTTCGAGGTCTTGTCTAATCACAAGAGCCTAAAGTACTTATTTTCACAGAAGGACTTGAATCTTTGCTAACGGCAATGGATGAAATTATTAGAAGACTACGACTTCGATTTGTAGTACCATCCGAGTAAGGCAAATGTCGTAGCAGATGCACTCAGTAGGAGATCTCACGGCTCATTAGCTTATGTGGCTATGCAAGAGTGGGATATGCTTGAGGACGTTGGGGAGTTTGATCTGTGTCTTGGGGAGACAGTGGGAGGTGCGACCTTATATGCAGTTGCTTCACAACCCGCTTTAGTTTCACGTGTGTTAGAGGCTCAGATGATACGGGATCGCGTTGCTAGTGGGATAAATACAACAGGATGGGTGATGAGTTCAGATCAGAGTCTAAGGTTGTTAGGGCGATTGTTTGTGCCGGAGTCATGCCGTGCTGAGGTGCTACATGAGTTTCATCACTCATGTCTTGCAGTGCATCCGGGAGGCATGAAGATGCATCACGATTTACGTTATGAGTTCTGGTGGACTGGATGAAGAGGGATGTGATTCGATTCATTTTTCATTGCTTTACTTGTTAGCAAGTGAAGGGAGAGCACCAGAGGCCAGCAGGATTATTGCAGCCATTGCCTGTATTTGAGTGGAAGTGGGAGAATGTCACTATGAATTTTGTATCAGGACTTCCACGCTCGCCGAGGGGATATGATGCCATTTGGGTTGTAGTGGATAGGCTAACGAAGTCAGCACATTTTCTTTCCATTCGAGTGATAGACTCAGTGGATAGATTGAGCAGATTGTACATTCAAGAGATAGTCTAACTACATGGAGTACCGGTGACTATTGTTTCTGATCGAGACCCGCGCTTTACATCGCGCTTTTGGAAGAGTCTTCAAGTGGCTTTGGGGATGAACTTGACTTTTAGTACAACTTTTCATCCTCAGACCGATGGTCAGTCTGAGAGAACCATTCAGATTTTGGAGGACATGCTGAGAGCCTGTGTGCTTGATTTTTGGGGTTCTTGAGAGGATCATCTTCACTGGCAGAGTTTGCATACAACAACAACTATCAGTCAAGTATTGGACAGAGGTGGGAAAGACCGCTATCTTGGGACCCGACTTGGTGTGGGAAACGACGGAGGTGATTACAGTGATTCGTCAGCAACTGATAACTGCTCAGAGCCGCCAGAAGAGTTATGCTGATCGGAGGAGGAGATCATTAGAGTTTGCCGTGGGAGACCATGTGTTTCTGAAGGTCTCGCCACACGGGGGTTGGTGAGATTTGGTCATAGCGGGAAGCTATCACCACGTTTTATTGAACCATTTGAGATCCTAGAAAGAATTGGGGTGGTAACATACCGTCTGGCTTTGCCGCCTCAGTTAGCATCTGCGCACAACGTCTTTCACGTTTCTATGCTTCGGAGGTACAAGTCGAATCCATCTCATGTGCTGGAATAGATTGAATTGTGAGTTGACGAGGATGTGACGTATGAGGAGTGTCCTGTGCAGATTCTGGATACGAAGGAACAGGTATTGCGAGGGAGAACGATTGTCTATGTCAAAGTTTAATGGCTTCATCACGGAGTCGAGGAAGCGACTTGGGAGCTTGAGTCTGGGGTTCGTGAGAGATACCCGGAGTTGTTCACCTCGTGACCTTGTAGTGAATTTCGGGGGAAAAATTCCTTAAGGGGGAGAGTTGTGAGATCTTGTACCGTTTCATTTTGATTAATATGCCTATATGTGTTTCGATGCCTATTTTGATAAATCTGAGCATGGGGGTTTCTTCCCGGGGTTGTAAGGAGTTTCTGTGCGAATTTTAAAAATTTAAAAAAAAGATATTTTGAAGACCTATAAATATCTGGAGTTAGATATTTTTAAAAGATATTTTTTTAAAACTTAACTCCTAAGTTTTCTCCATATTCTCTTTACCTTCTCTCTAACTTCTCAAGGGCCCGGGGCTCAGTTTGCACGTAGATCGAGGCGTCAAGTTTTTAACCCAATGAGTTAGGATCTCAGATTCTACTACTGTATAAGGGTACTATATGTAATCTTATACTGTTTCACCATTTCAAAACGCATGAAAAGTGATTTTATGTTCTAGATCTAGTTTTGGGTTAAAATTATTTTTCGACATTTTGGTTGGATGAAACTGAGTGTTGGATGTTTCTGATGATGGTTTGTGATAGCCTTGGGCTCGAGTATGCCTTTATGTATATTGTACCGATTTGAGAAATATTTTTAGAAGATCATCTAAATGTACCGGGATGACGTGTATTTGGCACGAGTTACCATCGATGTAAGTCCAAAAACGTGCGCAGCGTAGGTACTCAGGTCTTTCGAGTTAGTCCCTGTAAATTGAGGCGGTTAGGTGCTTAGTTTTCTCGGGTGTCGTGCCCGTAAATTAAGTGGTTCGTTATGGTACTCCGTATAGAACTTGTGTGTATCTAACTGATCCCATGACGTATGGGGATTAGATACTAGGCAGGGATCTATTGTTGTTACCTCTATCCCCTTGTGATGGAGTCGATACATAGGATCATACTCTTTTTTTCGCAATAGTACATTCCGCGAGGGAACAATGTTTTGATTACTATTTTTTTTTCTTAACTGTGGTTGATTATTTGTATTTGTTGTAATACTAGGTTTGAAGGATGAAAACATGGATTTTATGAAATAAAGCAGTTTTGGAAGACTTGTGTAATCTGATGGGAAAACTTGAGAGTTTTGGATGAAAAACCTGTTTTGGTTTTGTGATTGAGTTCGCTCCCAACATATGATTGCATATTCCTACTTTACAGCTTATTATCTATTTTTATTGGGTTTCGGTTCACGGGTGAAAATTTTCTGTAAAACTATTTTCAGGTGATGATGTGGATGAGGAGTAGCTTGGTGGTCCCCGCGGTGGCGGAAGACTTTTATAGTTTTCCTTCTTTTTGGTATGCATATTCCTGAAGGCAAGTTTTGTATCCCATGAGGCGATATATTGTACGCATGTTGAAATGTTATCTTTTATTTATGAGAGATACACTTTGCTGGGTATTCCATTGGTTTTAACAGGTGAATTTTAATGTATGAAAATCTATATTTTCATAGAAAACTGATGTTTGGTAGATTTTCATGAGACCCTGGGTTTTGGGGCGTGACAATACATTTCGAAATCTAGTTGGATGGTTTCGGTTGCTGCAACAATTTTCAGTCATCGATCCACCACAGCTTTTGACTTCTCGTCAAATCTTCGATACAAACCTTCTGCTGTATTCTCGAATGCAAAACATGAACAATAGTGGACTTTGATCTATCGTATTATTCCAAACTTTCTTGATTAAGTTTTGAATTTTCAGAGAACGTGAAAATTCTAGTCACCTAATTACTAACTGAATAATATGAATTATTGTGTCAGGTTTTATAAGAGCATATAAATAAGCTACAGCATAGACCAATAGAATAAATATGATTTAAGTTTCCAATGTAATTATGAAAATCCACCTCAACCGATAAGCAATTTCATAAAAGTATTAATTATAATTCATACTATTAAAGAATTATATTTGTACTCACAACCATATCCTCAAAATCGAATATTTAAGCTCCTGTTATTAAATGCTTATTTATTATCCCCATGTTAAGATTTCGATACCCGCTGATTAAATTAAATTACTAAAAATTATATTTAGTCAGTTTTTTAAATAAATTTCTTATGACCTTCCGCTTAACTTATTTAACTGTTAGATAATTAAATCCACCTGCGGGACTTGTCTCGGTCAAAACTTATAAACTTCTTTAAGGGACGTCAATTCCAATCATTCGGAATATAGATTTCGTCAATAATTTATATTTGTCATATAATTAATATCGCTATTTAACTCACCGAGATTATTGACTCATACAAGATCGCACTGTCTAATAAATCAAAATAACAAATATTAAATATATACAAATAATAATTATTTTGGAATTAAGAGTATAAACACTCAGAATAACTATATGGTGTAAATTAATTTATAAATTCAGTATAAAATTAATTATTACAACTTGATCATGTTCAATATGCACAAAGTGTACTAGCACAGCGAGTTAAAATAATAGACGACGCTATTATCTGTTTTCCGTAATCAAGACAGTCTACTAAAATTATGTGTTACAGTCGTACTAATAGTTTGTCTAATTCTATCTAAATTATGAACCAAAAACTTATATTCAATAAGAACATTTAATATGATTTTCTGTGTGCAAGCCGAACTCTACACATTAGATTAAATATTATGTAGAATAAAAGACATCCATGCACGGCATCAAATAAAAATTAAATACATAAATTGCTTAGTAAGATTCTCATAAAATAAAAAAATTATTTTTATTAAAAAATAAAATAAAATACTAAAATTTAAAATTATGATTTTTAGTATACAATTCTAATAGAATCAACATTTATCTAATATTTTATAATTTTAAGAATAACAGTGATAATCAAATCGTTATTAATTTGCATTTTGTTAGTCTTTAGCTAAGTTATCATGTTCTAAAAATCTAAAACCTCAATGAATAAATCAACACATTATTTGTATTAATAGGTGTATATTTTTTGAATTCTTTTATTTTTAATAAAATATTATTTTTATTTTTAAATTTTGATTTATAAAATATAGTGGGCTCTATATTAAAATTAAACTTTAAACCCCATAAATTTCCGGATCAGCCTTGCATGTCATCTCAATCCTAACGTTATTGCACATGTCATTTCCACATATGCAAAAAAAAAAAGCATGAGCTTTGTCCTCCACGCATACAAAAATGCATGACAAATAGGAGATTTCAAAACCAATTACTATATATATTATTAGAAGTGTATCTTGTATTCTGTGAATCTATATAATTATAATTTTATTTATATGTATTTGGGCTAGTTGAAGTCATAAATTCATAATAAATCTAATACATATAAAGCTTTATAATTATATAGAGGTTAGAATTTTAGGATTTATCTATAAGTAGAAACTTTATTATTATAGTAGATTTTTAGAGATTTGAATCAAATGGATAGAAATGTAGTAAGAGACGAAAAAATACCGAGAGCACGAGAGTAACTCTTGAGCGGAGGAGCAAGGCTTATTTCAAGGCTTGAGCTATAGACGTCGAGTTTTGGAGTATTTTTAGTTTCATGATTGTATACTCTACAATTATAGCAGATTATTTCTCTTATCCGTAAATGTAGGCAGATTGTACCGAACCACATATATTGTCGCATAATTTTCTTTTGTGTGTGCGTGAATGTACTTTCGTTTGCGTTCAGGAATTGGTGCTTAAATCCTAACAAGTGATATCAAAGCCAATAGTTGACGATTCGAAACCGTGGTGTGTGAAGGAAGTAAGGTATTATTTTTATTTTGGTTCGTATAAATTAAAAATAATATTTTTTTACACAAAAGAAAACAAGGGCCGATGAAGCAGCAAAATTCGGTGATGCAGTGAACTAATATTACTAAGGAGATAGCGTGATGTTAATTATGTTAGGTGATGTATCAACAACAACTAGTTTTGGAGATAAAGAAATCTTATCCATCCCTATGCTAGAAGCAATGATGATTAGGATAACACATTAGGAAACATGAAAAATAATTTAACGAGTAGATGTCTTCTAAGATTTTTCAGCGCTGCAAGTGCATCGGTACGATTAGAATTTTTAAATTTTGAATGGTTAAATAAGATTGGACAGATTCAGCATAAATCAACTTTGATCAGGAGTGATCAGGTTTGATTGCGGGCGATTAGAGGTAATCGAGAGTAATTTGGTTCAATCAATGGCATATAAGACTAATCATCAATAGATGTAGTTAGAACTTTAGTTGCCAGTAGAGTTAAGTCAGATGGCAATTTCATGATTCGATAGATGATTGGTAACCAAAACATCTTAGTGAATAGGTAGAGTGATGAAAAACACCTTAACGAATAGGTGTTGGGCATTTTTGTGTAGAGGTGCATGCCATACTAGTTTGAGTGTGGTGGATTAACGACGACGGCAAAATCGACATCAACATCGATTATCTTCAAGGTGGTTTGAAGAATTCAATATAGAGATTGTTAGCTGTGTGTAGTGAATTTTTTAGATCCATATAATTAGAATTTATTTACATGTTTTATATTAGGCTATAGTCTTAAATCTATAAGAAGTTTAATATGTGTAGTACTTTATAATTATATGGGGTTTGGAGTTTTATGGTTTGTCTATAAATATGAATCTTATCATGCTAATAGGTTTGTGGAGAATTGAATCAAAAGAAGTAAACATGTAAGGAGAGACAAAAAAAAATATCAGATGTATGAGAGTAACTCTTGAGTGGGGCTTCGAAATTTGTTTCAATGCAAGGGTTATAGATATCGGGTTTTAGAATATTTTTGGTATCATAATTGTACAATGTACAGTTATAATTGATTATCTCTCTCATTCGTAGAAGTAGGCAGGTTGAGCCAAACTACGTATATCGTTACGTGATTTTTTTTTGTATGGATGTGATTCCATTTATATTTGAAAATAACGTAATGATGCAAATCAAGATTTTTGAAAAAAACGATTTTTTACTGGTCTTCCCACTTTATTTACTGAATAAGTAAAAACTCATATTAGAAATAAAAATTAAGATTTAATCCCTTATCATCAATGTACATATGGCGAATTGATATCAGAAATATGTACGGAATGATTAGTATTATGTAATGACATAAAACTAAAAAACCAATTAAAGAAAGAAAAACGATTAGAAAAAACAGAACTTGATCAATTTTACTATCAATTTGGATATAATACCATTAAATCTCCACTTGACGGAGATAAAAAGAGTAAGAAAAGAAAATCACATAAATATAATTGATATAAGTTTAAATATAAATATAAATCCAAATATAAAAAATATGACCGACCTTATAAACCGTATAAAACATATAAAAAATAAAATACTAAATATAAAAAAATATCCAATTACAAGAAGTTTAATAAAAATCAAAGATCTTTATACTAATACTTATCTCTAAACCCTAGGAGAACAGGTTAATCATCTTAAACAATTTACTTGTGCTATAATTAATGTAAGTGCAAAAATTGATGCTATATATCATCTCGTTAAAAATCGATGCTCGAACTGTTACTCCAAATTCTCCAAATACAGTATCTATCTCTACACTTTCTATGGTAACACCTTTACCCATTCCTAAATATAAATTACAAAATCTTTCACAAGAATTTATTAAACAATTACAAAAAAATTTACACTTACAAAAAGCACAAGTTTCAACATCTACTCCTGTAAAAAAAGATAATAAATCTGTACATGTTTTAGAATATGATGAAAAAAAGAATTAAAAAATTTATATTCACAAATTCAAGAAACACCTAATTAAATTCAAGAAACATATATAACTCCAAAACTTCATACAAAAAATTATTATCCAAGACTAACACATATTGATTTACAATTTGAAGAAAAACCTTATTCTTTAGCTTTTAATGGAACAAATTTATTAAAATGGAATCTTGACGGTAAAATGGATTATCAAATAATTGAAATTGGACAATATATGATGATGGCCGCCAATGCGGCATTATCTCATAATCCCTCTAATAATGATGCCTTAGTCGGTGAATTATTAATAGCAGGATTTTTCGGCCAATTTAAAGGTTGGTGGGATAATTATTTAAGTGATAGAACAAAAACTAAGAATTTTAACATTAGTAAAAAGAAATAAAAATGGTCTAACTATTGAAGAAAATAGTCTTCCAGTAAGTGATATTATTACAACCCTTATTACATCAATAATTCAATATTTTGTTGAAAATACACAAATTGTCCTTGAAAGAGGTAAATAATTACTCATTAGTTGATTTACGTTATAATTCTTATTCTGATGCAATATTAGGTACTATTAAAACTAGTTTTGTACATGGTCCCGTATATTTTGAATGCTTTCCTAATTTTGAAGTATCCCTCCATGATCCTACAATTTTAAAAACATTAACATTGCAAGTACAAACAAAAAAATATAATATGAATGTTTTATCTCTAAATCTACAAATAAAATATAGGGTATATTTAAAAGTTATAACAACATCATCCCCAATATTTAAAGGAATAATTAATTCATATGGATCCACAATAATGTTTCAATCAAATCTTAATAGATCTCAAGTTATTACTCCAAAAGTTATTAAATGGCATGAAATTGATGAACCTTATGCTCAACATAATAATTGTTGACACATGCAACAAATTATACCTCCTCAAACATCATAATCTGAAACTAATCCAGATTTTATTGTTGAGTTCCCCGATAGATCTCTATTACTTCAATTTCTTTCTCGTAGATCAAAATCTACACAACGATATGAAACATAAAGTTTTGATACACTATCACAATTATTACGAACTCAATCATTAAGATCAACTCAATTATTAAAATCTCTACATTATTATACACCGAGCCAATCTTTAAAAAATTAATATTTTAGAAATTATCCTTTATGAGGAATTAAAATAAAAGATCAAATTTCTCAACCGATATATAGAAATAATTTTGATCAAGATCCAGAAAATAAAATAGATATAAATTTAACCACACTAAATATAAATATATTAACTTTAGATCCCCCATCACAAATCTCCCATGTCTACGTATTATTACAAACCCCCCAAACCATTCCACTAACCTCATCATGATCATCTCTAGCTCTACATAAGTCATCATCATCACACGCACCATCATCATCACACCCACCATTTGAAATAAATATTGATAAAATAAATAATGAATATTTACAATATTATAATAAATATAATACAGAATGTTTTATATATAATAATACTATTGAACAAGAAAAACAAATAAAAATCGAATATATTAAATTCTTACCAGAATTCCAAATTAATATTCATTTCTTTCCTTTGTATTATAATATATATTGTCCCCAACATAATCTTATTATTCCTCAAGAATTATTAACCCAATCTATAAATGCATTTAAAAAGAAACAGAGAACTACGGATGATAGTGAATCCCACTCTGTACATCCACCTAGTAAAACAATTATATTAGGTTGTGGCACTAAAACCCGTCCATTCTTTGAATCTGATCAACATCTTCCCCATCAGTTAAAATAAATATGGAGATTGATTTTCACATATTTTTTAAAAGATTAATTTTTTAAAGATTGGCTCAGTGTATAATAATGTTGAGATTTTAATGATTGAGTTGATCTTAATGATTGACTTCGTAATAATTGTAATGGTGTGTCAAAACTTTGTATTTCAGATCGTTGTATAGATTTCGATCTACGAAGAAGAAATTGAAGTAATACAAATTCGTCGGAGAACTCAAAAATGGAATCAGGGTTAGTTTCATATTGTGATGTTTGAAAAGGTATAATTTATTGTATGTTCCAACTATTATTATCTTGAGCATCAGATTCATCAATTTCATGCTATTTAATAACTTTTGGAGTAATAACTTGAAATCTATTAAGAATTGAATGAAACATTATTGTGGATTCATGTGGACTAGTTATTCTTTTAAATATTGGGACTGATATTGTCATAACTTTTAAATATACCATATATGTTATTGTATATATATATATGAGGAAAAGAAATGTCAATCACCCTAACTGTTCACGGTGAGGCTCGAATGCATAATATCCACAATTAAAAGTCAGAGACATGCCATTAAAATACAATAGCCTTGGCGAACTACTATATATATACTCAATGATAAAAATGTAATCTATTTCAAAAACAGAACTCCAAGGTCTACAGTTTTATTCCTAACTGGTGTCGTGCGCGTGCTTGCACGTGTAGAACATTTATTTCAATAAAGAATAAATTTTAATTAACAAAAAAATCAATAATAGTTATTATGTTGTAAAAGTTATCATGAAAAATTTAAAAGTAAAAATATATACAACAATTAGTTATATTGAGATTGATTAGTTAAAAAATCACATTACGAATATTATTATTCTACAAAACTTGATGACTATTACATGATATATATCAAACAACATAAATATTCAAAATCTGGTCGATGTGTAATGAAAAACTTATTTGCAAGTATTGAATATGAAAATTTTTAAGTGTTGGTAGATACCAAATATTTATTATCAATATATAATTATTATTTTTAAATCTTTAATAGCAAAAATAACGATAGAAGATAAATTTATAATTCTGTTACATAATAATAAAAGAAAAAAAACAACAATAAGTGATAATAAAACATGCCAAAATAAAACTTTCTAGATATGATTTTTTTTTTCTAATTCACATGTCACTTAATAAACAATCGTTAACAATAAGAATAAATTTTTGTACACAATTTATCATTTTAAAATACTCAAAAAGTAAATAAAAAATATTAAAAAATAATAAATTGAACAATAATTATTATAGTAATCCTAAAGGGTAAATTTGTAATTATCATATTGAGCCATAGGAGAAGAAACAAAGACATGAGATGCCACTTTTTATATGGATATGAAAATAATAAGTTTTTGTACACAATTTATTATTTTGAAATACTAACAAAGTAAATAATAAATATTAAAAAATAATAAATTGAGCAATAATTATTATAGTATGCATAAAGGGTAAATTTGTAATTTTATTATTGAGCGATAGGAGAAGAAACAATGGCAAATGTCTATACTATAAAGGATAAATTTGTATATTTTCTATTGAGTGATAAGAGGAGAAACAAAGGCAACTGTCATAAGATATAATAGAATACTTCAACTAGCCTTGACTATTTCCATTTTTAATATATGTTTGGGCTGGCGGATTGGGCTGGACTTTAAGCACAAATCCCGAGCCTGATCAAAAAAATAATAGGGCTTCAAGTCTATGTAACCGACAAGTTTGCAGCCTAATTGGGTTTGTTACTTAGTGGCCCATCACTTAGGATTTGCACTATGCATAGCCCAAACTACATCGACTGTGGCCCAGTTTGTTTTGTTTTCTATTACCTTCCATCTCTTAACACGATCCTAGCTATAAAATAAGGCAAATACCTTACGGTCATATTTGTTTTGAGGAAAATAATTAGGAGGTATTGGGTATTTTTTTACTAATAATTTTAGGATAATATATTCAATGCATTGTTAATTCTTCTTTTTATTCATTCCCATGTTTAATTATTTTTTGAGACATTAAAAATTATAATATCTAATCTTTTGTTTGTAAATTAAAAAATAAGTCTTATACATAAATGACAATAATACGCTACACAATTATAACTAAATCAACATGAACTAAATTAAAAAGTAACATTTTTTTAAAATAGAAAAAATATAAAAATATTTTTTAAAGAAAAAAGAAAAATAAATATTTTTTAAAATAAAAGAAAAACAAAAAATAGTTAAAAAATAAATAAGTGG
>JAOTRH010466223.1:0-27669 GCA_034768845.1 Heliamphora exappendiculata | reverse complement strand
CCATTTAAAAACATTTATTCTTAGAAAATGAATTATGAAAATCATCAAAATCAAATTAAAGAGCCCTTGGGCTAACAATCAGGATTTTGATAAGATAAGATCCAGCCCAATTAGGTTTGAACTTGCCCATTGGATCGAAGATCGAAGCTTTGATCTCTTTCAGGACTAAGTTTCCTTCCTTCAAGTTCTGAGACTTAACCTTCTTGTTAAATTTATGACCTATTCTTCATTTATACCCTTCAATATGAAACAACGCCATATGCCTTCTTTCATTAATAAGAGCAATTCTTAAAATCTATCTATCTGCCACTCTAATTCGGGAATACTACTTTCAGCCATTATCCTCAAAGATGGAAACTCCAACTCTATGGATAAAATTTCTTCCATCCCATAAACCAATGCATATGGTGTTGCCCCAGTAGAGATCCTGATCGATGTTTGTTACCCCCAAAGTGCAAATGGAAGCTTTTCTGGCCAATCTTTACTTCCCTTTATCGTCTTTTGCAAAATCTTCTTCACATTTTTGTTAGCGGCTTCCACAGCTCCATTGGTTTGTGGTCTATACAGAGAAGACTTATAACTGGCAATTCGATACTCTTTTAGAAGATCTAAAACTTCTCCTTAGAAGCGAGAACCATTATTAGAAATTATCTCGTGCGGAATCCCGTATCGACAGATAAGATTCTCTTTGATGAACTTGGCTACTTAGGAGGCTTTCAGGACTGAGTAGGAGGCATCTTTAACCTACTTCGTGAAGTAGTTAATTGCTACAATAATAAACTCATGTCCATTCGATGCTTTCGGTGTGATCTTCCCTATCTTGTCAATTCCCTATACTAAAAATGATCACGGTGATGTCATATTATAGAGCTGAGATGCTGACACATGCATGAGATTTGTGTGAAGTTGAAATTTTCAACATCTTCAAACAAACTGATGATAATCTATTTCCATCATCATCTAAAAGTATCTTGGCACAAAATCTTCTTGGCTAGCATCAATCCATTCATATAAAGCCCGCAAACTCCTCTATGAACCTTCCTCATCAATTTGTGTCCTTCTTATGTGTCAACACAAAGTTTATTAACTCCCAGATATCCTCTCTTGTATAGCTTTTTCACACATATCACAAATTGTGCAATAAGTTTCCTAATAGCTCTTTAATCTTTCTTGTTTGCTCGACTAGGATATTCTCCCTTCTCAATGAAATTCAAATGTCGTGGTACCAGAGTAATCTATCATTGACTTCTTGGGTAGCAATAATATTACCGACTGTGGATACATCCCTTTGCTAGAACTCCAAGGGTCTCATCCTTACTCTGGACGGTATGTCAATTATTGATGCCAGAGTAGCCAAGGCGTCAGTGAACTTATTATGTAATCTTAGGACGTGGGTGAACACCACCCTTTCAAAGCACAGGATCATTACTTTGAGCTCTCGGTGATATTGGATCAACCACTCTTTTTGGATCTTCCACTCTCCTTTTTCTTAAGACATAACCAAAGCTGAGTCCCCTATAACTTCCAACTTCCTTACCCCTAATTCTAAGGTTTCTTCTAATTCGGCCGTGCAAGCTTTGTACTCGGCCTATTTGTTGATAACCTCAAAACTCAACTTATAAGTTAACAAGATATGGGAATCATTGGGGGTGATTAAGAGTATCCCTATCCCAAATCTGTACTGGTTTGAAGCTTTTTCGAAATACAAGTTCCATAGATCCTTCTTGATTTTCAACGCTTATCCATCGGGAAACTCAAACTCAGGTTCTTCTTCCCCTTCAATAGGATGGTCGGCCAAGAACTCAACAATGGCTCTCCATTTTACTAATTTTCCTGTGACATACTACAAGTTGAACTCAACTAGCATTAGCAACCACCAACTTCCCTGTTAATGTTGGATTCTCAAAGAGGTACTTGAGCAGGTCCATTCTTGAGATCAGAACAACTCGGTATGCCAGCATGTTGTGGCGTAACTTCCTAAATGCCCAAACTAGTGCCCATCAAGTTTTTTCCAAAGGTGTATACTGATGTTCTCATTTTGTCATCTTTTCCTTAAGTAGTAGATAGCTCTTTCTACCCTAGCCTCATCTTTTTGAGTGAGTATACACCCCATTGTTGAATCAGTCACTGATAGATACAGTATCAAAGGATTACCTAGTTTTGGTGGTGATAGAACTAGAGGGTTTTGTAGATACTGTTCTATGGCATCGACAGCATTTTGACACTGCTGATCCCATTGAAACTTGGTCCCCTTCTTTAAGAGTCGGAATAGAGGTTCATAGGTAGTGGTTAACTTGGCTATAAACCGACTGATGAACTGAACCTTTCCCAAAAAGCTCCTTACATCTTTTTTAGTTCTCGGGGGAGGTATTTCGAGGATAGCCTTGATCTTTGACTGAACGATTTCTATACCTCATTGTGTGATCATAAATCCAAGCATTTTCCCTGCTGCCATTCCAAAAGCACACTTCTACAGGTTCAGGCGCATCCTGTACTTTCTTATCTACTCGAAGAATTTTCTCAGTGTGATGATGTGCCCTTCTTTGATTTTGGACTTCACGATCATGTCATCCACGTATACCTCTACTTTCTTGTGTATCAGGTCATGCATCAATGTGGATGTAGGCCTTTGGTAGGTTGCTCCTGTATTCTTTAGTCTGAACGACAAGACCCTATAATAATAGATACCCCAAGGTGTCGTGAAGGTAGTCTTTTCTCAGTCCTCCGGTGCCATCAAAATCTACCTGTATCCTAAAAAACCATCCATGAAAGATAGAAGTGAATTCCTGGCAGTATTATCTACCAGCACATCTATGTGGGGGGAGAGAAAAGTCGTCCATAAAACTAGCCTTGTTAAGATCTCTGAAGTCAACACACACTCGGATTCTTCCGTCTTTCTTTGGTATTGGAACGATGTTGGCAACCTACTTGAGGAACTCCGTGACCATAATAAATTTTGTGTCTATCTGCTTGGTGACCTCCTCAATCTTGAGGGCCCAGTTCGGCCTGATTCTTCTAAGCTTCTATGTGATGGGTTTAGCATTGGGGTAAAGAAGAATTTGGTGTTGTATGATATCGGGATGTATTCTGAGCATATCTTCATAGGACCACATAAAAAAATCTTTAAATTCTTTTAATAAAAATGTTAATTGTTCACGTTCTTCCTAAGAGAGCGTAGAACTAACTTGAACTATCTGCAGATCTTTTTCACTATTAACATTTATTAAAATAGTTTCTTCCATTACAAGTTTGGCTAGCATTTCTTTTTCCTTTTCGATTAAAAGTTTTAATTTTTGGGAGATATCTTCCTTGAATTTGTTAAAATTTTTAGAATCCACACAAGATATTTGAGGCACAGTGAAGTAAGCAAAGTCTGAATTCATTTCATTAATCTCAACAGGGGTTATAACTTAGGACTCAAAGTAAAAAGGGTTTGATATGCCAACAGGTGCATTCCCAATAGACTTGTCGTTACAGACACCATTTACAGACTTGATTAAAATGGACTCAACAGACTCGAATTTTAACTCACTTTCTATATCATGCATATGAAACGACTTAAAGGATTTACTCTTTCGTAACTCAGCAGCATCCATGATAAGCATAGTGTAATCCGTAGGCGCGTTGGCATTCATCATCAATACATCATTGTCTTTTTTGTTACCTATACGCACTCGAGCCATCTCTTTACTAAAGAAAGAATTCAGATCTCCTTCTTCACAATGAACTACCCAGTCTGTTGGTATCTTTTTAGTGAAGTCTATCTGCCATATTTTGTTTCTTCCTCGCTATTAGACAGCTGGTGATTGAAAATGATTTCCAACCGTGACAACATCTGGTTAGTCTGTTCCTCAATCCAAGATTTCAAAAATCCACAGTAAGGGAAGTCATCTCCCTCCTCGATGAAATACCCATTCAATGGATTGCTACCTTTAATAAGCAAGACTCATTGCTGCGGGTAAGTGCCTTGGGCGCAACAATCGCTGCTTCACGTAGTTGCCTATGATGAACAGCCGTCTCTTTCCCGCTCCCGTCTACCGTTATTCTCCCATCTTTGAATCTTCTAACTCTGGCTTATATCCGACCCCATGTCCATGTTGATTATGGTAACGAGGATCGGCTCTGAGATTCCTTACAGATTCTTGTCGAGCCCCATTCTTCGAAAGTAGGACATTCCTTTCATCATTACCACCACCCTCGGGTTTATGTAGTTTTCCTCTTCGTTCATCAGAACTTCCATAGCCTTGGTCTCGCCAAAGTCAAACCCATTAAGAAGAAAGTCGTCTTTCCCATGTTGAATTTCAAGGATCAGGGTGGTGTCATTGAGTGGGGTTAACAGGCCAGTTTGCCTCGAAATGGTGATAATTATCCCTTCCTTAATCAGCTTATCTTTCTGGTGCAGGGTCAACGGAACTGCTCTGATTGTTGGGTCATGTAGCTAGGGCCTTCCTAGTTGCAGGTTGAACGAAGTTGCCACATCAAGAACATAGAATTCTACCTCACTCTCTAGCGGTCCCACCGTCATAGCAAAAGTCACTAGCCTCGGAACATCCCTTTGCCTGTTATCATAAACTCGTACTCCTTGCGCACTCGGCTTGAAATCTTGTGTCTTCAACCTTAAGAAGTAAGCATTTCATAATGGGCATGCGTTGAGTGCAGAAATGCTGTTGTGAGACCCTAACCCTTATCTTTTAGGTTGTTTATACATTTTACGTGTTTCTTTTAATATATGAATAGCATTGATGCATGGTTTATACTTTAAAGTTGTAGAACAGTATGTGTAGATATGTTTTACATTTTTTCATACCTTGTTTAGGTTGGTTGGGTTGGTTTTTGGGCTGAGAAATCGTAGCAAATTCCAGTATGCTTCTGGTCTTGAGTTCGATCGACTGGAGGGGTTGGTTCGGTTGACTGAACCCATTTTTTTGAGTTCGGTCGACTGAACTGGGAGGTTCGGTCGACTAAACAGAAGAAATTTTCCGTGCTTATAAATATCGCAGGAGGCTGAGATATTTTCATTTCTCTTTCTTCTCAGCTAAGTAAACCCTTTTTTCTGCCTTCTCTCTAGCTTTGAGGGCCCGGGGTTTGGTTTTGTGTTCGATCCTTTGTGCATTCTTGATATCGAGGCCGAGGGCTTCGCATCCATCTAGACGGATTCTCATTCTAACGCCGTTCAATTTTGAGACGTCCATTTCTTAACTCTCTGAGGTAGGATTTTAGACCCTACTGCTGTATAAGGGCATTATATGTAATTATACGTGTTTTTACCAGGTAAAAAATACATCAATTGCTGTTTTCATGTTTAAACCTTGGTTTTTGGATAAAAGTGGGCTTTTACGCCTTACTCGGTTTATTTCATGATATGGGTATGTTGATAACCATAGTTTTCAAAATGAGGTTTGAAAATGAGGTGTTTTGTGAAAATGGTTGTTGAGCTCCATGGTTGATGGATTGGATCATTATATACACGTGTTGTATATATGTTTTGTGGGTCTTATAATTGAGATACAATGGATTTTTAAATGTTATCCATAGATGTACCGTGACACAGTGTGTGTGATTTGAGTTAGGCTTTTATTGCTCCTTTGTGGAAGTCTAAAAATGTGTGCAGAGTGGGTTCGCTCCGGTCCCTCGGGTTAATCCCCGTAAACGTGGTTTGGTTATACTTAATCCATCGGTCATAGAAATTAGTAAAGAAGCAAGTGTGTAGTTTGGGTGCTTTTCCATTCGTCATTAAAATCCATAAAGAAGTTGGTTGCCTCCGTGAATGGCGTTGTTGTAATTCTGTATAGGACTTGTCATTACCTAGCAGGCCTTAAGTGGTTGAGGACTAGGATAATGGGCATGAGTCTATAGTTGTTACCTTTGTCTGTGTGACAGAGTTAGTATATAGGATTCCATTTACATCTTTTTCTCCTCGGCTGTGTGACCCGAGTGTAGTATACTATTTATTTATAGCTTTCTCTTAACTGTGGCATGATATCTGTTAGGATGATATGCATAGTTTGAACGATGAAAAATGTGGGATTTTATGAGATAAAAACCTTTTATGACTTGCGGTTGTCTGATGCAACTTGTGGTTTGAGATGAAAATCCTTTTTGGCTTCGGTGGTTGAGCTTGTATGCTTGTAATTACATAGCCTACTTTACCGCTTTACCGTCTTTTTCGATTGGGCTTCGGCTCACAGTGTAGAATTTTTCTTTAAAACCTTTTCAGGTGAGCATGTGGAGTTAACCTAGTTGCAAAGGTAATGGAAGACTTCCTGTAGTTTTCCCTATTTTTGGACATATACTGTTACATGTGATGCATGTTTCAGAAGGCGAATTTTGTACGCCTTGAGATGATATATTTAGTCATGTATGAGATTGCATGTTTATCGCTTATGAGAGTTGAACTGTGGGGATCTTTATCTAGATGTTATTTATTTTGATATTCAACTGTAAAACCTTATTTTCTTAAATGGTTTTGGTGGGATTTTGCGTGTCCCTGATGTTGGGGCGTGACAACTTGGTATTAGAGATCTAGGTTCGAATACCTATGAGCCATGGGAAAAAGGATACATCACCTTGTGAGGATATATGTGTGCTTGATTGTCTATGTTACAGTGTTTTCCTAACATCAGCATGAAGCTTGTTATGTATACGTGGGTATGGAGGTTGGACCTTAGGATTTATTAGTGTTTCCTTCAAGCATTTGGGTTAATTAACTTGGGAGCCATGTTAGAGATGCGTTTCGCGAATGTGATTTTTAGCAAGGAATCTGAGTGGGTTATCCAGATGGATGAGTCCTTCTTGTTGGTTCTCCTCGGTATGTGAGATGTGATGACATGATATTAAGTGGCTATGTGTTAGCATGCTTATCTGCCTTTTACGTTAGCAATAACATGTTGTATAGATGCTTACCCTGTTATGTTGCTTTCGTATAGAGTTATGTCCACGCGGGGAGGACGAGGCCGAGGTCGAGGTCGTGGCCATGGTTCTGGCCAAAGGGATGTTTCATTCCCAGATATTGTGGATGCTAATGCACTCCAAGGACCTGTTGACGGAGATTTGTTGCATGAGATAATCGGCTCCATCCGACAACTAGCTGAGGCCTCCAGAGGGAGAGAGACCGTACCTGAGCCAGGGGCGACGGTCGCGAAGCATGAGTTTCGTCATCTGGACCCTCCTACCTTTCCTTGGGGATTCCAATCTCACAATAGCCACAGAATGGCTGGAGCTGGTTACCAGGATCCTTGATACTCTATAAATAGAGGAGGATGATCTGCGAGTTCATGTGCTGCCTTCTAGCTGAGGGGGAGTGCTCATATGTGGTGGAAGTTCGCCAGGACGATAGTTGAGGGCACCTGGGAGGCATTCACGAAGGTATTTCTGGAGAAATACTTTCCAACGACTTTGAGGGACCGTTACAGAGAGGATTTTCTCATCTTGACTCAGGGGACGATGTCTGCGGTTGAGTATGAGGCTGAGTTTACTAGCCTATCTAGATTTTCACAGGAGATCGTGCCTACTGATGAGTTTTGGGTGAAGCAGTTCGAGAGGGGTTTGAGGGCCGCTATCCGAGAAAGAGTGGCAGCACTAAGGCTGTAGGTTTTTACAGAGTTAGTGGAGACTGCCATGAAGGTGGAGGACACTCTGAATGAGATGCGCCGAGACAGAGATAGTCGGGGACAACAAGACAGAGGACGTGCACAGTCCAAGGGATGCAGGGACAAGCGTCAGCGAACATCTGGTCTGAGTTCATATCCAGTGGGGTCTTATCAGCCACAGTCTTCGACGTCCACACATCCCATAGCCTCAATGGGATGGTCAAATCAGAGGGAGCTTGTTTGTCATAGATGCCAGAGGCCAGGACATCGTGCGGCAGAGTGTCGGAGTGCAGCACCTGTTCAGGCTCAGTCACAGTCGCAGGCACCCAGGAGAGGGCCATCGGTCTGTTTTGAGTGTAGGCAGTCTGGGCATGTTCGGAGGAACTGTCCATGAGGAGGGAACATTCATAGCACAACAGGAGCACCTGTTGTTCCATCAGGCTAGGAGAGACATATGTATTCACAGCCTAGAGCACAGACATCCCAATTTGCAGAGGGAGGAGCTTCAGTACAGTCGGGTTGGTAGTCTACAGTTTAAGGTAACAGTGGACCGGCCAGAGCTTACGTTCTTGCAGAGCCTAGTTCTTCTAGAGCATAGGTCATACCCGATGCTGCTGCTACCACCTTCGTGATCATAGGTACTCTTCTAGTCTTCAGATCATGGGCCAGTGTTCTTATCGACACTGGAGCATCACATTTGCATTGGGGTTGCAAATGGACTAGTTGGGTAGTACCTTATGTGTAGAGACCCCAGTCAGTGGGAGAGTGACATTGAGTCTTGTGTGTAGATCCTGTGTGATGAAGGTCGCTGGTCATTGCTTAGAGTTTGACTTTGTTATTCTAGATATGACTACATTCGATGTCATTCTAGGGATGGATTAGTTGACCACCTATCGTGCCTTTATCGATTGCGATCGATGGAGGGTGACGATTTGTACACCGGTAGGAGATTATTTTTATTTTGTGGGAGACTGGGATTAGGGTTTGATGTCTTTGCCCAGTACTGTGCGAAACCAGGGCAACCTAGGTTCTTTTTTTGCAGCTCTTATATTGGATGAGGAGGTAAGGGTTCGATGAGAGTTACCTTCGGTAGTGTGCAACTATCCTTATGTTTTTTCTGATGATCTGTTTGAGTTTCCACCGAGCCGTGAGGTAGAGTTCTCTATTGATCTAGTCCCAGGAGTTGCTCCCATTTCTGTGCCATATTATCGCTTTGCACCAACTGAGTTGCGTGAACTTAAGGTGCAGTTGCAGGAGTTGCTGGATATGGGGTTTATACGCCCGAGCACTTTTCCGTGGGGAGCGCCTGCTCTTTTTGCTAAGAAGAAGAATAGATCTCTACGTCTGTGTATCGATTATAGAAAGCTGAATCATGTGACAGTGAAGAATAAATATCCGATGCCGAGGATAGATGATTTGTTTGATCAACTAAAGGGTTCGAGCTGCTTCTCGAAGATAGACTTGAGATTAGGATACCACCAGTTGAGGATCAGGAACGAGGACATAGCAAAGACTATTTTCTGGACTCGCTATGGTCACTACGAGTTTCTGGTTATGCCGTTCGTTCTGACAAATGCACCAGCCACGTTCATGGGTCTGATGAATTGGATCTTTCATCCTTACTTGGACAGCTTCATAGTGGTATTTGTGGATGATATTATGATATATTCACCCACAAAGGAGACACATGAGGATCATATACGTTTCGTTCTACAGCTTTTGAGAGAACATCGCTTGTATGCGAAGTGCGAGTTCTGGATGTCTGAGGTGAGGTTTTTGGGATACATAGTGTCGACAGACGGAGTGGCAGTGGATAAATCAAATAAAGATGCTGTGACCGATTGGGAGCGACCAATAACTATCCTTGAGATTCGTCATTTTCTGGGTTTAGTAGGCTACTATCGGCGGTTCGTGAAGGACTTTACTAGACTTGCTGCGCCGATGACGCATTTGATGCGGAAGGGAGTTGTATTTGTTTGGAGTGAGTCTTGCGAGTTAGCATTCTAGGAGCTGAAGATGAGATTGACTAGCGCGCCAGGGTTGATTATCCCAGAGCGAGGCTTGGGTTATACTGTGTACTGTGACGCATCACATAACGGTCTTGGATGTGTTTTGATGTAGGGAGGGAAGGTTGTAGCCTATGGTTCTCGGTAGCTGAAGACGCATGAGAGGAACTATCCTACGCATGATTTGGAGTTGGCAGCAGTGGTCTTCATCTTGAAGACATGGCGTCACTATCTTTATGGTGAGCATTTCGAGATTTTCTCCGATCACAAGAGTTTGAAATACTTATTTTTGCAGAAGAACCTGAACTTGCGCCAGCGACGATGGATGGAGTTGTTAGAAGATTACGATTTTGATTTATAATATCATCCTGGGAAGACCAATGTGGTGGCTGATGCGCTGAGTAGGAGATCTTATGGGTCGTTAGCTTCTGTGGCTATACGCAAGTGGCACATGCTTGGAGAGATTGGGGAGTTTAATCTGTGCCTCAGGGAGACAATGACGGGTGCCACCTTATTTTCTGTAGTTACTCAACTAGCGTTAATAGCATGTGTGCTAGAAGTCCAGCAAACAGATCTAGAGGCTCAGATGATATGGGACAGCGCTGTTAGTGGCGAGGATACATTAGGATGGATTATGGGTTCGGATCAAAGTCTGAGGTTGGTAGGCATGTTGTTTGTGCGAGAGTTATGTCGAACTGAGTTATTACACGAGTGTTATCATTCTCGTCTTGCCGTGCATCTAGGAGGTACGAAGTGTACCATGACCTACGTCATCAGTTCTGTTGGACAGGTATGAAGAGAGACGTGGTTTAGTTTTTTTCTAGGTTCCTTACCTATCAGAAGGTGAAGGCAGAGTATCAGAGGCCGGCAAGATTGCTGCAGTCCTTGCCTATATCAGAGTGGAAGTGGGAGCATGTCACGATAAACTTTGTGTCGGAACTTCCTCGATCACCTAGGGGACACGACGCCGTATGGGTTGCGATTGATAGGTTGACAAAGTCTGCACACTTTCTCCCCATCCGCGTGAAGGATTCGGTGGATAGACTGAGTCGCTTATATGTCAGAGAGATAATCTGGCTGTATGGAGTGCCAGTGTCCATTGTTTCAGACAGAGACCCGCGCTTCACATCACATTTTTGGCAGAGTCTACATGAGGCCTTGGGGACGAACTTGATGTTTAGTTCTGCTTTTCACGCCCAGACGGATCACCAATCAGAAAGGACTATATAGATTCTAGAGGGCATGCTGAGGGCTTGTGTCCTTGACTTTAGAGGTTCTTGGGAGGATCACCTACCATTGGCAGAGTTTGTATACAATAAGAGCTATCAGTCCAGTATCAGGATGGCACCGTATGAGGCTTTGTATGGTAGACTATATAGATCGCCCGTGTGTTGGACAGATGTGGGAGAGACCACAGTCTTGGGGCCCGACATGGTGCGGGAGACGACGGAGAAGGTTACGGTGATTCGTCAGTGCCTACTTACAGCACAGACCGCCAAAAGAGTTATGCAAATCAGAGGAGGCGACCTTTAGAGTTTGTAGTGGGATATCACGTGTTCTTGAAGGTCTTGCCACGTAGAGGTTTGATGAGGTTTGGTCATAGCAGGAAGCTATCACTGCGCTTCATTGGACCATTTGAGATCCTTGACAGGATTGGAGAGGTTGCTTACTGTTTGGCATTTCCACCTCAGTTAGCATCGGTACATAACGTGTTCCATATTTCTATGCTTTGAAGGTATGAGCCTGATCCTTCACATATATTAGATTGGGCTAAGCTGCGGGTTGATGAGGGTGTCACCTATGAGGAACGTCCAGTGAGGATTCTTGATACAAAGGAGCAGGTGTTGCGAGGGTGAACGATTGCTTATGTCAAAGTCTTATGGCTTCGTCACGGGGTTAAAGAAGTGACATGGGAGCTTGAGTCTGGGATGCGTGCTAGATATCCAGACCCGTTTACCTTGTGACCTTGTTGCGAATTTCGGGGGTGAAATTCCTTAAGGGGGGAGAGTTGTGAGACCCTGACCCTTATCTTTTAGGTTGTTTATACATTTGGTGTATTTCTTTCAGTATATGAATAGCATCGATGCATGGTTTATACTTTAAAGTTGTAGAACAGTATGTGTAGATGTGTTTTACGTTTTCCCGGACCATGTTTAGATTGGTTGGGTTAGTTTTTGGGTTGAGAAACCGTAGCAAATTCAAGTACGCTTTTGGTCTTGAGTTAGGCCGACTGGAGGGGTTGGTTCGGTCGAATGAACCCATTTTTCTGAGTTCGATCGATTGAACTGGGAGGTTCGGTTGACTGAATAGAAGAAATTTACCGCGCCTATAAATATCCCAGGAGGTTAAGATATTTTCATTTCTCTTTCTTCTCAGCTAAGTAAACCCCTTTTTTCTACCTTCCCTCTAGCTTTTAGGGCCTGGGGTTTGGTTTTGTTTTCGATCCTTTGTGGATCCTTTCTATCAGGGCCGAGGGCTTCGCATTCATCCAGACAGATTCTTGTTCTGACGCCGTTCAATTTTGAGACGTTGATTTCTTGACTCCCCGATGTAAGATTTTAAACCCTACTGCTGTATAAGGCCATTATGTGTAATTATACGTGTTTTCACCAGGTAAAAAATACATCAATTGCTATTTTCATGTTTAAACCTTGGTTTTTGGGTAAAAATGAGTTTTTATGCCTTTCTCAATTTATTTCATGATATGGGTATGTTAATATCCATAGTTTTCAAAAGGAGGTTTGAAAACGAGGTGTTTTGTGAAAGTGGTTGTTTAGCTCCATAGTTGATGGATTGGATCATTTTATAGACGTGTTGTATATCTATTTTATGGGTCTCGTAATTGACCTACGGTGGGCTTTTAAATGTTATCCATAGATGTACCGTGATACAGTGTGTGTGATTTGAGTTGGGCTTCTATTGCTCCTTGGTGGAAGTCCAAAAATGTGCGCAGAGTGGGTTCGCCACGGTCCCTCGGGTTAATTGCCATAAACATGGTTTGGTTATGCTTTGTCCATCAGTCGTGGCAATCCGTAAAGAAGCAAGTGTGTAGTTTGGGTTCTTTCCCATTGGCCATGAAAATCTGTAAAGAAGTCGGTTGCCTCCGTGAATGGCGTTGTTGTAACTCCATATAGAACTTGACATTACATAGCAGGCCTTAAGTGGTTCAGGACTAGGGTAATGGACAGGAGTCTATAGTTGTTACCTTTGTCTGTGTGACAGAGTCGGTATATAGAATTCCATTTACATCTTTTTCTCCTCGGCTGTGTGACCCGAGTGGAGCATACTATTTATTTACAGGTTTCCCATAACTGTGGCATGATATCTGTTAGGATGATATGCATAGTTTGAAGGGTGAAAAATGTAGGGTTTTATGAGATAAAAACCTTTTGAGACTCGTGGTAGTCTGATGCAACTTGTGGTTTGAGACAAAAAACATTTTTGGCTCCGATGGTTGAGCTTGTATGCTTGTAATTACGTAGTTTGCTTTACCGCCTTACTATCTTTTCCTATTAGACTTTGGCTCACGGGGTGAGATTTTGCTGTAAAACCATTTCAGGTGACCATGTGGAGTTGACCTAGTTACAGAGGTGATGGAAGATTTGCTGTACTTTTCCCTATTTTTGGACATGTGCTGTTACATGTGATGCCTATTTCGGAAGGTGAATTTTGTACGCCTTGAGGCGATATATTTAGTCATGTATGAGATTGCTTGTTTATCGCTTATGAGAGTTGAACTATGGGGATCTTTATCCAAATGTTATTTATTTTGATATTCAATTGTAAAACCTTATTTTCTTAAATGGTTTTGGTCAGTTTTCATGTCACCCTGATGTTGGGGCATGACAGTTGTCGACCAAGACGACTGACACCCAGTTCCCCAAGCACTTAATAGTCAAATGTATCAGCTTGTTATAAGACAGTCCCTCTAACGGGAAGTCCTTATCATTGAAAGAGATTACATTGGCTATTTTGTTAGTACAAACATTCCAACTAACTGATCAGGGGAAACGTCGATCGAAATGTCTACACTATGCAAGGCTTTCAACATTGCCTGCCAGTGCTTATAAGAAGCCACCAGTAGGCCCCAAATGCTTACAATAACTTGCGTCCTCTTGAGCTATTTTAAAATTGCGTCTTCTTCCTCGCTATTTAGTTTCTCTCCTTGCTTTCTCAATTCTTTTACGCCCTACTCAGTTGCCCCTTCTCTAGCTGAGCGGGCTTTAAATGCCTTCCACTTCTTGTTAGATGCTTTACTTGTTCTTCGGACTACCATAGGCCTTCAAACTGATTGGTCACTTCTCTTACTTCGGTTACTGGTTGTCCTTCTCCTTAGAAATTCCAAAAATATTTTACTTTCGTCTTTACCTAACTATCTTCCTCTCTAACTTCTCTAACTCCCCATAGATCTTCTTCAATTCCGATCACGTTTTGTGTAAAGTAATGAGATTCTTCATCAATAATGGTCTATATCTCAAAGAGCTGAGGCAGTGATACTCCATCAAAAGGATCCTCGTAATCGTACGGTGGAGGAGGAATCCAAGGTTCCCAGGAACCCCCATTGTTATATGATTTCTTCACGATTGGATGCCATTCCGATGCATTCTCTTCTTCATAGTTAATATCCATGAATTCTTACCCCACTTCCTCAAGTTCCCATAAATCATTTTTTTCTTCATATAAGATCTCGTTCACGTCGAGGGAGCACAGGGTTGGTCCTTCTGGTAAAGGAGTTCTCAGTTTTGACTTGTGAAGAGTAATAACATATACTAAAGGATAGAACACAAAACCCATAGCTCTCAAAAAGTTCACCTAAGGCAAATTCTTCTCTCTCTCTTTCTCGATTTCTTCATTGATTGGTGTATTCTCTTCTTGTCTATTCTCATTATCTTCAATCTCTTTTTCCTTCGATGATTCTCCTATTTTTGGTGCCTTTTTCTTTGTCTCCTCAACCTTTGAACTTGGCTTGACCTCTCTATACCATGCTGCCTCCCTATACCACGCTGCTCTATTGCTCGAAACAGTCAAAATATGCCATTTGATATCTATCCCAACTTCCTTTAGGTTATCCAATGCTTTGAGGCATGCTAAATCTTCCCACAGATGCCTGATCTCTTTATCTTCTTCATTATCACTATCAAAGGGAGGAAAACCTTCTTCCTCGTGAATGATAAAGACTAAAAAGCCATCAAATTCGTTGATCAACAGCACATCTTGGCCCGACGGGAAATCTGTAATAGGCTTTGTTTTGTCACTGGGACTATAAACTTCGTAGGATTGAAGCCTTCCGCCTCTCCTTCAATAACATTCACATTCTGCTCAGCTGCGTCATTCGATAAGGGATTGGTGGTTACATTCGAGTTTTGAGTGGCAGTTGGTGGGGGAATCACCTTGCTATCTATCAGATCTTAGATCTCATACCGAAGCCTCATGCAATTATTGGTTAAATGGCCATGCCCCTGGTGGAAGGCACCGTACTGGGTTAGGTTATATCAAGGTGGCAAATGATTCGGAGGCGGGGTCAACTCCGAAGGATTTAAGAGACCTCTCAACCAGTTGGCTTAGAATGGAAGTCAATGAAATGGTAAGCTGGGTGAAGGTTCTTTTTCTGGTTTTGGGTAACGGGTTGAGCAGATGGATTAGGCTGGCTCAAATTTGGGTTCAACAAGTTCACCTTATAACTTCAGTTCACATAATTAGTAGCATTATTTGGGTTGTTGACATAAGGCTTTCTCGTCACCCTCTAGCTTGACTCTCTTTTCTTGTTATCTCTGAACTGTAAGGCATCCTTTATTTGTATCACAGCATCAAAGACTTGCTCGAACGTCATTAATGGCTGCATAATCAGATACTTTAAAAAATGTGGCTACAGATTTTTCACCGCCATCCTTACTTGCTCTTTCTCAATGGGCCTGTTCGTCATCATGGCTGCCTTGGCCCTCTAACGGGTCAAAAACTCGACAAAAGACTCCTTGGCCTCCTGCCTAGTAGCCTCGAGTTCTCAAATAGTGACATCAAATTGGATATTATTATTGCACTACATCCTCAAATGAATTCTCAGGTCTTTGATTTTGTCAAATTTTTCTATATCGGGCATTTTAAATTTTTCGGGGAGTTTAGCATCGGAAAATAAGCAAAGCCCATTGTGGCACCAGGATTTGGGGTTTTTAGGTCAAAAAATAAAAGAATTCAAGAAATGTTTACAAAATACTTTAATACCTTAAAAACCAAAATTTGAAAACCTTTTTTTATAAAAAATGGAGTCGCAACTTGATTTTTGAGAAAAATAAAAAAAAAAACAAAATGAGCCACTGATCTTTAAAATGGTAACTAAAGAAAAGAAATGTTCGGGGGTTAAGGTATGAATCAGGGAAGGTGTTAGGCACCCCATTCGCCTAACCATGAGGTTGACTTCTACTAATCATCGTTGGTTCTTAATTAGATTTCTTAAATGCATGCAAATACAATAAATGAAGGCAGAGAGAGCACATCTAAAATTAAATAGCAAAAATACATAATATATGTATAGAGAACGCCAAACGAAACAAGTAGCAAAAGAAAATTTTAAATTTTACGACATGTAATTTTTAACTAAATGATACATAGAGCAAACCGCACGGTATTACAAATAACCTAAACTAACATAAATATGACATGATACCAAATCTAAAGAAATGTAATTCCAAAATTTCCAAGATTCTAATCGCAATTGCATATAATATTATCAAATAGCCTAATTATTCTAAACATGGTATTAAATAAAGTAAACAAAGGCTTGCTCCAAAATCCTTAAACTCCAACCAAATGTGGATTTCATGCTAATTAAGCAATAAAAGTTGCTACTAGAAAGAAATTAATCCATAAAAAGATTTACTATGAATTTCATCAAAATGTAACAAAATATAGTAAAAGGAAAAAAAATACTATTTAAACCTACAAAAGTAACGATTATTACATAAGAATGTAATAGTTGTTATTTAACTAGAAAATATTAAGATACAGGCAAAATATTAGCAATTATGACCGTATGAATGTTAGTACACCAAATGTAACAACTACGACATTGTAAATCGCAATTACTAGATATATTGTCCCAATTTTGATGAATTTCTAAAAGAAACCAAAATGCAAGTGTGCGATGTAAATAAAAATAACAGCTAAGATTACTTTGATTTCAGTGAGAATCAACCGAATCAATCTAAACTAATTATGCGCATTGATCACATACTTACAATTTTGAAAATTCAATGGTAAACTAAATCAACTACACGGATGAATGAAACATGTGAATTGAAATTAAAATTAACCCGGCCACTCCAAGAGGTAGAAAGTGGAGAGAGAAAGGCCGATGATCTAAACAAAATACCTAAATTGCAAGTGAATCCTGTCACGCCCTAAACTTCGGGTCACGCGAAAAGCCCACAAACAACCACCAAAACAGCCCAAACACAAACGGGTGAAAACCTATAAAGCCAAAATGAGGCTAAAACCTTTATAAAAAACGCAATACCGAGGGTTTATTTGATTTTAAAGAGTAGCTCAAGAGACTACGGTCACGGCCCCAAAGACAAGCCTTTAAAACAAATATACATTTTTTAATAAAGAAAATCTTTTCTTTTTAAAAAAATCATAGGCTGTTCCAAAATCTCTCTCAAAGCACAAGAGTTTAAATGAAGCATAAACCATTTGAAAATTCCTTTTTGTAAAATGTTAAACCAACCAACGAAAACCGTAATAAAAAACTATGAAAAATAACAACCAACCCATGGTTTCTCTCGAAAAACATAAATCATGCATACATTGGCACCACGACCATAAGAATAACATTACGCAAGCTTTTAAAACCAAAACATGTTACAACAAGCATGATCCGTGTACAAAAGGTATAAGCTACCTGACAAAGACAAAACATCAGAGTCTTATCATCAGCCACCTCTGGCCACCTCACGGTCAACCTACAGGACTGCGTTCACCTGAAAAAGATTTTACAAATCTCGCAACGTCAGTCGAAGCCCAATAAAAATAAACTATAATATAGAAAAGAAGGATATGCAATCACATAGTATAGAGTTAACTCAACCACATAAGCCTCAAAACGGTTTTACTTCATAAAACTCTAAGTTTTTCATCAGACTCCCCCAAGTCTCAAAATAGTTTTTCATCCTCAAAATCAAGCATTTTAAACAATGCAAAATAACGTTCAACAGTTAAAGAACAATAGTTTTACTTCTCACAAATCAAATGTTTTCCCATCGTTTCTCGACATCTAACAATGTTCGACTATATAGTAAGCATACATAAGAGTGTTCATATGCGCGTCGTACTCTTTCACGGTCTTTCACCGTTGAATAATATTAACCAAATCAACAGATTCTTAGCGGTCTTTCACCACTTGCCCCAATGTGTAATTTTTAGCGGTCTTTCACCACGGGACTATCACTTTCCCTAATGTGTAATTTTTAGCGGTCTTTCACCATGGGACTATCACTTGCCATAATATGCAGATCTTTGCATGATTTAACAAATATAAGTATTCACATAGCCATGTACTAAATATTCACATACATACCATCATATCATTCACATAACTGTCGAGATAAACCCACATCTCAACTGAACATTTGAAATCCAAGCTCAACCCCAAGGATTAGCTCCAAACCTCCGAAAGACAGTTTTCAAGACTTTACAAAAATTTCTCATTTTCAAACCTCCTTTTTAAAAATCACAGACATCCACACGTCCATAATATGAAATAAATCAAGAAAAGCGCAAAACATGCTTTTTTATCCGAACAAATATAGTTTAAACATAAAAATCAGCATATATAGCATTTTTAATCAGCATAGAAAAGCATATAACTGCACGTAGCATATTTTAACGACAACATAGTCTAGGATCCTACCTTGTTGAGCCAAAAGCTTGAAGCCTCAAAAAATGAACCTTGACAAAATGATATTTTGTCTAGATATATGCGAATCCACCAGAACAGATATCAATGATCCACTGTCAGATCACTGAAAATTAAGCCACAAGCCCATCAAAATTAAGAGAGAAGGCAGAGATTTTATGTGAGAATAAAACCAGATCTGAAAATATCTCAAAATATCTCCCAAACGTATGATATTTATAGACTACACCCAAATTCAGGGGTTCAGTCGACAGAACCTCCTCCTTCAGTCGACTGACGAAGGCTACTAGAAAGTCAAAAAGCTCCACCAACCCAGTCGACTGACTCACCCAGTCCAATCAACTAGATGCACACACTGTCAACCCAGTCGACTGGATCACCCAGTCCAATTGACTGGTCGACGGAGAAAACTATTTTTTGTGATAGAACAGGTTTTCAACCCTAAACCAAACTGAGCATGCCTTTTTCGAACATTAACAAGTGCCATATACATATGCACACGCTATTCTACTATGAATAAACAAAAACCCAACACACCGAGGTCAAGAGTTAACTACAACTCCATCAACACTTAAATCATTTCAAAAACAAAACAGGTCAGAGTCTCACAAATTCTCAAGTGGAGATCAATAATCCAATCCTCGGGTAATGCTCCAATCCAAATGTAAAGGTAAGTTGAGAACTCAACTGGGGTATGAGTGTCGGTGATTGTTCTCCCTTGGTATTCCAACAGAGTGTCGGTGATTATTCTCCATTGGTTTCCAACAGAGTGTCGGTATCAGAACTCTATCACCTTTTGACCTGTCAAAATTCTAACATCAGAATTGTCCTCCCAAAATCGTACCAGAGGTACAGTATTTTAGAGTTCATCAACCAATGAGGTGCTGGCACATTTTAAGACTCATTGGGCCATTTGGAGTTAGCGATCGCTAGGTTGGGAGTTGGCGATCGCCACTAAAGTTAAGTTTCCAAGGGCTTCTTCTTGCGGTCACCACAATGGAGTTGGCGACCCCAAAGTTAAAAGACGGCGGCTCAAGGACTAAAGTTGGCGATTCAAGATTTGGACAATGTAGGTTTACTAGTTTGAAAATTTTGATCATCTAACTTGGGTGTTGAGCTTGGATCATTCCCCAAGAATGGTTTAGAAACACCATTCCACATGATTTCATCATCAGATTCACCCGGATCAACCTAAGATTAGGCAGGGTTAAATTGGGGTGTCTATAGTTGCCCCCCTTTGATTTAATTTGCATAGCAACGCACAATGCAAGTTATATCAAAGATCCAGTGACAATATCCATTTGAACGAGTTATCAATCTTAGGCCACAAATACACAAGCATGCATATAATGTTAGTCGTACTCGAATTTTTATTGAGCTACCTACATACCCCTTTGCTAGGGATTAGACTAAAGCGTAGATCCTGGGACAAATGCACAGATGCAAAATACGATGCAGATAGTAGTATGATCAAACAAAACCCTAAAGATTGAGTCAAAATCTAAAGGGGGCACAATCAATCAAACAAGTCAAAAATCAAGTCAAAATCTAATAACTCAATTGGGGATAAAATAATTGAAAGAATCGAGTCAAGATCCTAGATATTATCATAACCGGAAAAACAACAACAAATTAACTAGATAGAGTCAAGGCCCAAAAATTTGAAACGATAACGGGGTAAGGATAATAAAAAGTCGAGTTAAGATTTAAAATTATTCTCAATAGAGAGCAAACCAAAAATTAATAGGCCGAGTCAAAACATAAAAATCTGGGACAAAAATGAAATAAAAATAATTAAAAAATCGAGTCAAGACTTTAAAATTAAATTTATGGGGAGAGAGCCACAAATTAATAGATCGAGTCAACACCTAAAAATTCAGGACAAAAATAAAAAAAAAATTAAAAATTCAAGTACTAGATTTTTAAATTAAATTTATCGGGAGAGAACCACAAATTAATAAGTCGAGTCAAGACCAAAAAATTCGGGACAAAATGGGATAAAAATAATTAAAAAGTCGAGTCAAGACTTTAAAATTAAATTTATCATGAGAGAACTACAAATTAGTAGGTCGAGTCAAAACCTAAAAATTTAGGATGAAAATGGGATAAAAATAATTAAAAAACCGAGTTAAGACCTAAAAATTCGAGGCAAAAATGGGATAAAAATAATTAAAAAGTCGAATTAAGACTTTAAAATTAAATTTATCAGAAGAAAATCACAAATTAGTACGTCGAGTTAAGACCTAAAGATTCGGGACAAAATGGAATAAAAATAATTAAAAATTCGAGTTAAGACTTTGAAATAAAATTTATCGAGAGAGAACCACAAATTAGTAGGTCGATTCAAGACTTAAAAATTTTGGATGAAAATAAAATAAAAATAATTAAAAAGTCAAGTCAAGACTTTAAAGTTAAATTTATCGAGAGAGAATCACAAATTAGTAAGTCGAGTTAATACCTAAAAATTTGGAACAAAAACAGAATAAAAATAATTAAAAAATCGAGTCAAGACTTTAAAATTAAATTTATCAGGAGAGAACCATAAATTAATTGATCGAGTAAAGACCTAAAAAATCGACACGAAAACGGGATAAAAATAATTAAAAAGTCAAGTCAAGACTATAAAATTAAATTTATCTGGAGAGAACCATAAATTAAAAAGTTGAATCAAGATCTAAAAATTTGAGACAAAAACGAGATAAAAATAATTAAAAAGTCGAGTCAAGACTTTAAAATTAAATTTATCGGGAGAGAATCACAAATTAGTAGGTCGAGTCAAGACCTAATAATTCGGGACGAAAATGGGATAAAAAAAACTAAAAAGTCTAGTCAAAACTTTAAAATTAAATTTATCGTAAGAAAACCACAAATTAATACGTCGAATAAAGACTTAACAATTTGAAAAAAAAAGGGATAAATTTAATTAAAATGTTTTGTCAAGACTTTAAAATTAAATTTATCGGGAGAAAATTACAAATTAGTAGGTCGAGTCAAGACTTAAAAATTTGGGACGAAAATGGAATAAAAATAATTAAAAAGTCAAGTTAAGATTTTAAAATAAAATTTATCGGGAGAGAATCACAAATTAGTAGGCCAAGTCAAGGCCTAAAATTTCAGGACGAAAATGGGATAAAAATTATTAAAAAATTGAATCAAGATTTTAAAATTAAATTTATCGGGAGAAAATCCTGAAAAACACAACCAAAATAAGGCTTAAAATTATTTTTAAAAAAGAAACAACACAAAACAAAATAAACAAGATCATGTCTAAAAATTTATTTATTTATTTAATTTTTTTTTTAGAAAATCACAAAATCTAGGAGAGTATTTTTCCATTCTTATTTTTTTTTAGAAAATCACAAAAATCTAGGAGATGATTTTTTTTTCAATTTTTAGAAAATCACAAAAATTTAGGGGGTTTAGAATAAAGATTTACCTGGCTCACTAAGACTTTGAGTGCCTAGTATTCTAGGGCATGAAGGAACCAAATGATCATCACACACACACGAACCTAGAGTTGGATTTACCTGATGTACCAAGACTTAGGGTGCTTAGTCTTCTAAGACTTGAAAAAATTAAAGGGTTGTCGCACACACACGAATCTAGGGTTGGGTTTGCCTTGCGTACTAGGGCTTAGGGTTCCTAGTCTTTTAGGGCTTAAAAGAACTGAAGGATCATCACACACACACACGAACCTAGGGTTAAAAGATTTACCTGGATCACCAGGGCTTAGGAAGCTTAGTCTTCTAGGGCTTGATAGAATCAAATGATCGTCACACACACGCGAACCTAGGGTTGAAAGATTTGCCTTCCTTTTCCTTTCACATTTTCTACTTTTCACTTAATTTGACTGCTCTTATTATATATTCTAATTATCTTCTACTTTTAAGGTTGGCCAGTACATCAGCAGTTTCGGTGATTCTGCTTCCGGTGAGGTGTTGAGTGGTATAGTGCTCTTCCTGCTCCTAGTCGAGCCCTCATTGATGCCTCCGGCTTTACTCGATTCATACCCTTGCTGGGTATGACCAACAATGACTCAGTAAGGTTAACAGCCTTGGCTTAGAGGTGGTGGGACACCACCAACACCTTTCATTTCTCTACCTTCGAGGCCACACTAATGCCACAGAACTTCACTATGATCACAAGCATCAGGGTCGGAGGTGCCCCCTTTCCTTTTGACCCGAACATCGCTCGCTCTGCAGACGCTTTGACATACCTTCTGGGCACCATGCCAGTCCAGATGGGGAGAGACCGAGTCAGGTACACTTGGTTCTTTGAGCACTTCTGCCACTTTCATTGTACCAAGCTCTATCATTTTGAGTGGGTCGCTCGCGCTTTTCTGTTGTACATGTTCGGTACCTCCTTATTCTCGAATAAGGAGAATACTGTAAATCTCCATTATCTTGGTGCTCTCATCCACCTCGGCTAAATTTTCACATAAGAATGGCGAGGTGATGCTCTTGCTACGCTCTATGATTCGATGAGGGCCTTGACCTGATTCCCTCAAGAGCTTAGCATTGGGGGATACTGGAGGGTCTATGAGGTACATTTTAGCTTCTGTACACTGTTCATTCATTTCTTTTCTTACATGTTCTTCTACTGTCACATTCTCTTTATAGTTATGGTTTTATGAGTTCCTCGGGCTACATGTCTTGGCAAACTCTTCTACTGATCCTCTGATTATCCCCAATGCAGCTCGGTGGGCCCATAGCTTGAAGGGGAGAAAGAGCGGAGGAAAGGAACTAGAGAGGTTTTAGGCATCTTTAGATCGACTGACTCCTGACCAGGTACCACTTCTTGCTCTATTTTCAACTTATTATTTACTGATCATTGTTTACTATGCTGCACTGTTCTCTTATCACTACTTACTGCGCTGTTCTTACCCACTGAATTTCTGTAGGTCCTTTGGGATGTCTGGAGAGGATTCGATGCGCAGACATGGTGCTTCTTCGAGACGGATTCTACTAGAGGACTACTTCTGTAGAGAGTATTATCTGGGAGAGAGGGTAGTCCAACAGTCTCTAAGTTTTGACTATTTTCGAATCCCAGTGGCTCCTCTAATCCACATGTGCCGGACAGATAGGGTGAGCCGTTTTGACATTCTACTTGAGATGACAGGGACTCATGCCTCAGAGTTGTTGGGGCCCGAGGGAGATTACACATCATGGGCCCAAGCACATCTATTAGGGCCATTAGTCCCTGGGCCAACCCTTTCTGCTGGACGGAGGAGAGGACGAGCACCGACGGCCGTTCCTAATGCTGATACAGGAGATAGAGTTGGAGCAGAAGCTGCTGCTGGTGGAGCTGCTGCTAGTACTACTACTGCTTGATGGATGATAGGCCAAGAGATTCCATGAGAGATTCATACCATAGTATACGGATACCCCTTTCCTCTTCCGGTTCCGATTCCACAAGCACCAGAGTTTAGGGCTTGAGCTTAGTCAGGTTTGTCTTCGTTCTTCCTCCTTCCTTTCGGTTACTTTCTTTACTTGTTTAATTTATTTGAACTACCTATCTTTTTTTTACAGGTTAACCAGGCGTGGCTAGACCACCTGCTATTGATATTCATGGCTTAGAGGGCACTGATCTGCCAACTCTATGCCACTGGATGAGCAGCCGACATTGCTTTTGCCCTAGTAGCCATAGTGAGTATCTTCTGACCTTTTAACTTCTTTGGTCTTTTATATATTCTGCTCTGATCCTTATTTCCTTTTAATAGTCGTCGACACTAGTCACCGGTATAGTATAACCGCAGGCTCCGATCCAACCTCATGTTCCAGTTTAGGCTCCAACTCGAGGCCGCGGGTCCTGTGCCATTTCTTGCAAAGCTCGCTCTAGAGGGTCCGTTTCTTCTTCTAGGAGCCGTTCTTGCATCATGTCTTCTTCTTCAAATGGCGGTGATGATAGCGATGACCTATTTGAGGACATCAGTTCAAATGATTGTTGGGAATGTCTACTGAAAAATCATACTTTTTATGTATTTTATTCTGGATCCCTAGCATATTAATGAGAAACAATTTGAGATGGTTTTGTATTTATGATTTTATTTGTGATGTATGAATGCATAGTCCGTATGTTCTATCAAGTATTTGACTCGGTGCGTGCTGTACGGAAGATCGGGTCAAAGGTTCTAACAAATTATACAAATAGGCTCACAATCGCAATGGACCCGGACATTCCATTGGTACGATTACAGTACATCATTATCGTAGCTGGTCTTGGCTAAGTCGAACAGATCGATTTTAGGTTTTGGGAATTCGATGTTTGAACTCGATGTGTTAGTACACTTAGAATGTATTGAGCGGGATCAACAGGATGATTGATTCTATACTAACTATATGAATTGATCCACATCCCGCATTATCATGTATTGCACAAACTCTTAATCCCCAAGTGATTGATTAATTGTGTTCAGATGATGTACAGTACTTTGAGTCGTCAATGGTTGAGATTTTCTTCATGAGATCAACAATACTGTTGAGTTGGGTACTGGCATTATTTGTCTGATGATTGATAATCACTTATGAAAACCACGCCCGATTCAGGTTGAGAAGTTTCCCCTCGTGTGCTTTGCTTATAGGTTTGATTATACTAAACATGTACAGTGCATCTTCGGATCCAGAATATCAAAAGGTTAAGCGGTGCGGTTATGAGGAGAAGAGGATAATTAAATCGGGTTGTTAGTAACCTAATTAATTTATCCAGAATTCATATCTTAAACGTGGAGAGAATTCAGTGCATTTGATAATTAGAAACTCAAGACATAATTTGAGTTAGGGCCGGGAGTTTAGTCAGGACCTTTAGTGGAATAAGTTCTGGTACATATGGGAAAGGATTTAGCTCGGGGACAGAGTTAGGAATATCTAATTTTCTCGTATGGTTAACCCGAGTCCTATACTTCCTCATGATCCCTCACGTAGCCCATTATATGTATAGATATTTTTCTTGTTGATTTCGGTAATTATTTAATTTAATTAGAATGCCGATTTTGCCGCTGGGGACATTCAGGAATTAAATTAAATATTAAAATGCAGTTTTGATTTTTGACACACCTAGGGATTACTCCCTAGGTGGCCGGCCCTAATAGGGGGATGGAGATTTGTTTTTATGATGAATATATATCTCTTGCTATTTTTGAGGTAAGGAGATATAGATACCATGCATATCTTAAGTGATATATATAGGGTTTATCATTAAGAGGAAAAAACCTAACCCTAATCCCCTTTTCTAGCCGCTGCCCTCTTCTCGCTTTTGGCAATTAATTTTGCCTTTCTGAAGATAAGTGTGGGAGAAGAAATCGAAAGGAGGAAGAACTCTTCGATCAGAATCGATGCCCACACATCGTGATCGTCGTAGTGCGTCCGGGACATACGTGGGAAGCTTGCAAGGTCGTCTTTAACGTATTCAGGAATTCTTGAAACTTTTCGACATGTTTTATAAAGGTATTATACTATTAAGATTAATATAGTTATCAATTTTTATGAAAAACGCATATGCCATTTTGTACGGTCACGATGTCGGTTCAAAAAAAATTTCGCTCTAACAATGGTATCAGAGCCACGGTTGCGTTTTCCATGAAAAACTATTGTGCTAACCTTTGTTTTCTAGCCTATGTTGTTATGATCTGGTAATATGAATGTATGAATGAATGTTTGATTTATATCGTTTTTCATCGTTTATCTCGACGATTTTGTTTCGAGATTAGATCGGTTATACGCCTCCTACATGGGGTATAGGTTTTTGACGATGTAATCTATTATTTCATTTCTTTCTTTCTGGATCAATATTATAATCGGATCATGCAAAACGTGGAACGAAAACAAAAGAAGAAGAACAAAGAAGCGGCGACGGCTCCTATTCGGGCAGCAGCAGTGCGACTATTTCGGGGTTTGTTTTCGGGGCTTTCGGCAACCTTTTTCGACACAATTTTTTTCTGAAATTAAGGTTGTTCATTGGCTATCCGATGGTGTTTGGTGGTAGTTTGATGGCAGCGGCAAGGCGGTCAAAACGGAGGCCAAACAGAGGTGCTGAATTTTCGGCCTACTATAGTAACGCAAATTTCGGTGATTTTTTCAGGGCACTTTGGTTTCGAATTTTGATGCAATTTTTTTGCGGAGATATAGTGAACAAAGTCATCTACCTACCATAATTGTTTGGAGCTCCGACTGGGGCGGCAAGGCGGCCAAATAGGGGACTGAAGGTGGCGGTATCCTTCTGCCTACACAGCAGAATTTTGGGCAACATAAGCGGTTGTTTGAGCTTATTTTTCAGCATTTTTTCGGCGTTCCTGTGGTGGTCCGAGGCTGTGACGGTGGTCCGGAGGTTGAGGAGGAAGTTTGGGTCTTTGACGGCTCATTTTGAGTTCCAAAACTCTAGGTGTTTAATCTTTAATTCGAGACCATCTGATTAAAAGATTAAACAGATGGACTGGATCATAACGACTTAATTTATATTTATTTTTTCGTTGTTTAATTATTTATTTGTTTATTTTATTTAATTACGTGGATGGTTTTTTATTTTATTTGTTTTTCTTTTTATGCATGATATTAATAATCGAAAATATATTAGAAAAAACAGTTTTATAAAATAAATAATCATAGCTTTTTTTTAAAAATAAAAAATAAATAGATAATTATTTATTTAATTTTTGCGCTAAAATTAATTAACAAAAATTTTAATTAAAACCCGGGTAATTAATTTCTTTCACAAAGTTAAATAAGAAAGCTTTTTATTTATTTTATTATAGTTAAACAAGGAATATTTTAATTAATTAAAACTGGATTTATTTTAACCAGGAATTAAAATATTTTTAATCGTTTAAAATAAACAAAAAGGAAAAACCCTCGATTTTTTAAAAATATTAGGTGGGAGAATGGTTTAGTCACAGATAAATTTTACGGTCTTCATTACACGTTCATATGAGATGTGATTATAGCTCGCGCGCCGACTTTGACTTTTGGTCTCCATACGGAAGAGTTATAGTCATGGTATCTCCGGTACAAATTTTCGAAAGAAGTAGATTTGAGAATAGTGCGAAGTAGGGTTCGTTCACACCGGGCCCGGGGCTTTGACACGGTATTTTTCAAATAAAGAGTAATGGTTATACACTTAATCCGTGAATAAAAATATTCTCCCTAAGGAGTCACTGTTTTTATTTGTGGGGACC